>CAXKVX010001343.1:0-25797 GCA_964058865.1 Eleocharis quinqueflora
AGTATGAACACCTGTTTTATTTAGTCTGAACACTTATTTTATTTCGTCTATGCCTCATTTTGTGCAAAACATACTTGAAACAACTAGTCTCAATACTTATTTTATTTAGTGTTAACACATTTTTATTTAGTCTGAATACCTGATTTATTTAATTTGTCTCATTTTTTGTGTGCAGATCTAACTTGATGCAATGCAAAAATAGACTTGAAACTAGTATGAACACCTATTTTATTTAGTCAGAACACATGTTTTATTTAACACCTATCTTATTTAGTGTGAACACATTTTATTTAGTCTGCACCCATGCATTCTATGCAAAATTCTTAATAGTGTGTAGGACGAAAACATTTAGAATAATGTGCGTAGTCTAACTTTTCATTTTTTATCCGCTTTGACTGTTGATTTTTCATTTTTAGAAAGCTTTTTTACTGTTTGACTTTTCTTTTTTAAAATTTAGTTGAAGTACTCCTACTAGGGGTGTCAAACAAAATGGAATTTCCGTTTTCCGTTCCATTTCGGTGGTAATGGAATGGGAACGACAGAGATTTCAGTTTCGTTTCGATGACAGAACAGAAGACGAAAGGGACTTTTAGTTACGTTTTAAGGAACGCAAACGAAACAGGGTGCTTAAGTTTCGTTTCTATCATTTCTTCTGTTTAAAATTCTATATCCCTCGAATTTGTTTTGATTGCAGAGCGACAGAAAGAATAGAGATGCAGAGGGATAAAAATTGAAACCCTAGACTTCGTCATTTCCGCCGCTCTCTTTCAATCTTTCCTCTCTTTCTCTCGCATGTGAGATCTTTTCTCTATCTCTCTTTCTCCTTCCCGATGGCCTGGTGCCTGACAATGCCATTGTGGCTTGTGCTGTTGTGCAACAGCCCCGTCGACTCATGCGTGACGGTGGCCTGTCTAATATATTCCCCTAATCCTTGTCATTTCTCGCCGTTTCTCCATAATCCCTCGCTAGATCCGTGCAATAGGAGGCGTAAAGTACTGATCGACTATCTAATCTCGTGTTTCCAGTCTGCTTGTCTTGCGTGGGGCTAAGATTATGGCAGAATGGTAGTATATTTGATGGATATTTTTATGGCTCGAGGCTGAGATACTCTTGATGGAATCGTTGATTAGTACTCGTCGCCATCATGCGTGTACTCTTAGCAATCATAATTTTTGGAGATGCTTTGCTTATATATTAGGTATTGAAGGGAACGAGATAGAGAAGAGAGACAGAAAGAAAAAAGAAAGAAGAGAAGAGAGACAAAGAAAGAAAGAAAGATAGATAGAGAGAGGCAAATGAGCAGATCCTTCTGTTGCTGGTAAGTTTCTTCTAATTTGTAATTTTTTTACATAATTTTAATTTGCTTTTCTTCGATTTTGGACTTTAATTTGGTTTTCTCTCTATGCATGTGTAGGTTTTGAACTTTGTTGGGTGTTGGCTGTGTAATGGCTCAAGTTGTCGACATTTCATCTGAGCCTGACATCTCAGATGACGAGTATGTTTTTTTTTCACTGTGTTATTTTCTGTGAAATGTTGATTTATGTGTGGAGCAGTGGTAATCGAACCACTGCCTTATTTTGTGAAATTCTTGCTTCTGTGAAATGCTTACTTGATTATGTGAAATGCTTGCTTATTAATTGAATAGAGCTTGATTTGAAAGGTCTTTGTCTATTTAGTATTGGTGCTGGTCCCTTGAAACTGTGTAGGTAATTGCCAGCACCAAGTAGTTGCTTGTGTGAATACAACTTGATTTATACTCTTTGAATGGTGCTAGCCCTTTGAAACTGTGTAGGTAATTGCCAGCACCAAGTAGTTGCTTGTGTGAATAGAACTTGATTGTTACTCTTTGAATGGTGCTGGCCCCTTGAAACTTTGAAATTCTTTGCTAGCACCAAGTAGTTGCTTGTGTGAATAGAACTTGCAGATGCAGTTTTACTTGCTTATATTAAAACTATGTGACTGTCAATTACTTGGCTCTTATTAAAACTTGCATATGCAGTTTTAATAATTGCAGCTTGTTATGCCAGTCTCTAGTTTTAATAATTGATGGCTTGATCAAATGCTTTAATAAGGCACCCCTGATTGCTTGCTTGTTATAGTATGGGGCTAGATCCAAACTTTACCCCTGAAGAGATCCAAAGAATACAAAATGATGCCCACATTGCTGATACACAAGATCCCGATGCACTTGCAACGACACCTCAGGATCAAGCTGATGAACCCACCCCAAAGAGGAAATTTAGAGAAAGAATGACCTTTGAGTATTGGGAGCATTTTGCAAAGAGTGCAGTTAATAAAAAAAACTGGTTATTATACTGCCACTTGTCATTATTGTGGGCATGTTTTTCGAATGGAAAATTCAAAGGGCACTGATTCTCTTAAGCATCATATCAAAAACTCTTGCAAGAAATGTCCCTCCTCAAAGAGGCATAGACCAGATGCCCTTCAAAAGCTGCTCCTCGCTGGCAGGACCAAAGGTATGATATTTTCTTCAATTATTTATTTAATTCTTTTTGTGCATTGCTTTATGAAAGTCTAATTGGATCTATTCTGTTATTTCAGAAGAATGCTGCTTGGGAATTTGATCAAGATAAGTGTAGGAAAAGCTTTGCAATAATGGTAATTGTGCATGAGTACTCCTTTAATTGTGTGACCCACTATTACTTGAAAGTGTTCTTAAGTGACCTACAGCCAAAGTTCAAGTTAATGTCCATAAATACTCTTAGGACTGATTGCATAAGAATCTATGAACAAGAAAGAGATGAACTGTATGAATTGATAGGAAAACTTGATTGTAGAGTAAGTTTTACCAGTGATTTGTGGACCAATAAAGGTGGTGATAGGGGTTTCATGGCACTAACCTGCCATTTCGTTGATGATGGTTGGCTCCCGAGAAAAAGAATACTTAATTTCACCTCATTGCCATGTCCACACACTGGCAAAAACATTGCTCAGGCAATTTTGGACAAGTTGGTACTTTGGAACATGGATAAAAAAACATTCAGCCTTGTGCTTGATAATTCAAGTGCCAATGATGCTTGCATCAAGGAGTTGTTGAGTGACACACATATGAAGGATGTACTTCCTGCAAAAGGTGAAGTTTTTCATCAAAGATGTGGTTGCCACATCTTGAACTTGATTGTTCAAGATAGGCTTGCTATGCTTTCATATGAGATTAGCAATATAAGAGAAACCATGAAGTACATCCACAATTCACAGGAAAGGATGGAGAAATTTAAGTTGGCAATAGCTCAGGTCTGATTTTCTTCTATATTTGTTCTTTATATTGATATATATCTTGTTGTGCTTTATATTGATATTTTATCCTTGTTTTTGTTTACTAAGATGAAGCTCAAAACTTGAAACCGGCATGGGATGTTCCCACAAGGTGGAATTCAACCTACCTTATGCTGGAGTTAGCCTTGAAGCTCAAACCAGCAATTTGTAGGTATGCTGCTCTTGACAAGAAGTTAACTTATAACCCATCTGAGTTAGAATGGAAAGCAGTTGGGACTTTAGTTGAGTATTTGGAAGTGTTTTATGGTGCTACATTGAAGTTAAGTGGCACCAAGTATCCCACCATGAACCTTTACTTTACTGAATTTTGTGAGGTTTGTCTTAACATTAAGAAAATGGAGGCAAGTCCCTATCCCTTTGTTGTAAAGATGGGCAAGGCAATGTTTTCTAAGTGGGATAAGTACTGGCAGAATGAAAATACTTTATTAGCCATTGCTTGTGTTTTTTATCCAAGATGTAAGATGCATGTTGTTTAGTACTATTTTAAAATGATGTATCCTGAGAAGTAGGAGAATTTTATTGCAAACTTGAAAGCTTGCATGAATGCCTCGTTCTTGGAGTATTTGGGGACAAACTCTAAACAAGCATCTGGAAGTTCATCACAGCATGAGAGATACTAGTTTGATTTTACTCTAAACATGCTTGTTTGGTTTTACTTGTTTGCTGACAGGACTTTACTTGTTTGGTTACATGGGGGAACATCAACAAGATCTGGTAGTGTCACTGTCAGTGACACAAGAGCCGGGTTGAATGATTTCATCCGTGGGATGAAAAACACTGAACCTGACAAATCATACATTGAGCAATATTTGGAAGATCCACTTGATGATACTAGCTTGGAGAGTGATTTTGAGATCCTAGCATGGTGGAAACTTAAGGTCCCTCGATATCCTGTCTTGACTCGGTTAGTTCGAGACATCCTTGTTGTCCTGATGTCGACAGTTGCATCAGAATCAACCTTCAGTACTAGTGGTAGAACAATATCACCTTCTAGAAACTCTTTGAATGATGAGAGCATTTAAGCTCTCATATGTGCACAAGACTGGTTGTGTGCTTCAGTCATAGGTAATCCTCTTGATATTTTATTTTATTTTATGTTTTTACCATTGTTGTTAATTTATTATACATAGTAAGTAAGTAACTTAGTTTTCTTCTCTGGTTTGTGTAGAAAAATGTGTAAAAGTTGGGGGTGCACTATGGACCAGTGATGACTGATGAAGTGCAAACTGATATGTAGCAGTGGAGATAACATGCTGCTGCTGGATCAGTAAAGTTGCTCTCTTTGAAATTTAGATGTTGTGCTTTTGTTAGTTGGCTTTTGAGTTGTTTTGCCAACTTATGTTGCTTGTCAGTAGGTTCTATGGGTGTAATTTAGGATGCAGCCTGGAGAAATAATCTCTTTGGCTCCTTAGATCTCAAGTCGTGATTCAGTGATGATACAATGTTTTTATTTCTTTTATGTTCAGCCATTGGCCGAGATAGGTAAAATCTGAGATGAGAGCTTGAGATCTAGGTTAAAGACTTGAGATTATTATCTGGGTTGACATCCCTTTAGGTATGATTGTATTTTGTAAGACTTATGAGTTACAAATTGTTGCTTTCTATTATCTCTGGGTTTGATCAAACTTGTAAGACTTTTGTGTTGTGAGTTCTGAAGTAGTGAAGTTCATGTTTTGATTCATCTGGAAATTGAATGTGTATTTTGCAAGTTTATAAATTATAATTTTTTTCGAATTTTCTAAGACAATTGTTACTTAGTTTTGGCAAGTTTGTAGGTCTGACTTTGAGCTGGTTTGATCAAATTTATTAACGTTATTCTGTTTGTTACGTTAATTTTGAACGAAACATAAACGCAACGATAAATCATTCCGTTTTCTAAACGTAACATAACACGAAAATAATTTTACTTACGTTTTTTCAACGGAACGTAAAACGTAAACACCAATTTTCGTTACGTTTCATCCGTTTGACACCCTAACTCTTACGAGATATAAGAGTTGGGTACATTTAGTCGATCACTTTTGAAAAAACATAGGTATTCTTCATATCGTTATCAAATTATGTACTATGAACATTCACATATTAAAAAATACAAATCGGATAATTATAATTCAAAATCAATATTGAAATTCTCATCTGACATTCGAATATCCAATATCCCATCTAAATTTACAATTTACGGATACAAAATCAAATGGGGTACGAATAATATGGTAACATCTGTTGTACCTTGCCTAGTTTGATGTTGGGCTGAATTCAACTCGGCTAATTTGCCATGTATGAGGCCTAATAAATGGTAGCCCATCTAATTTTCGAGGTGGGCTCATTAAGCCCATTTGATGCCCATTTGCTAAATGCCGACTTCTAAGATCTGTATAACGTTGATGAAGAGTACAAAAAAAGAAATAAATTTTTTATTTTGTTAATCGTTTGTTTTATAGAAATTCGTTTTGTAAAATATCAGCATATTTCGTTCTCGTTTGTTTCGTATTTAGTTTCGTTTCATGACGAAAGAAAAAAAATCCATTTCATTTTTATTTCGTTTATCCATCAGAAACGAGATGCTGTCTTGACCTCTAGAAATGGATCATGCGGCGCACTTTTTTTCCGATTTAGGATAAAATATATATATAAATATATTTTTCAAAAAAAATTGACAAATTATATGATATATTTTGTCAAAAAAAAATATTCCCGGAAGGAGAATTGCCTTGTCATAACTCAGAGCCAAGTCAAGTCGAGCTAAATCGTTTTGTTTAGCTTGCCTCCTCATTAATTGAGAATATGAATTGTTTTACTAGACCGAGCTATGACTGAGTGTGCATTATAAATAAATTAATAATAATTCAAATACTACATATATCACGTTCATTTCGAACACTGTTAATTTTCACAGTGATTTCACTGTTTACACTACAGTAAAATTACTGTAGTTTATTTTTTTATTATTTAAATGATTTATTATAATTTTATTATTGTAATAGAAAAGTTTAAAATTTAAATTTTCTGCGCGGAGCGCGAGTCGTACGTCTAGTTAATTTAAAAACAAAAAATTTAAATTAAATTTTATTTGATAATTAAAATCTATTAACGAAAATAAATTTATTAGATCAACAACGTGCGTAAAAGATCTATTGGGCGTTTGTATCATTCTCACTTTTCTGTGTCAAACTTTTTGAAGATAGTGACCGAAGGAGAATTTAATTCCATTAGAAAATAGGGAAATCTTTTTTTTTTCCTCCCACAATCTTGAAAATTTCGTTCAAATTCAACTCTTCCTTGTTTATCATACAAAATAATACTTGTTCTCTTATTTTCATATTTTTGAAAGATAAAAATGTCTTTGGCGCAGCTCTCCTTCCTCTCCAATCTGTCGTGACTTATTCTTTCTTTTTATCTTATGTATTGACACCACATGAGGTTGAACTTCTGTACTGACACCAGTTCGTCTATACCGAATACTTCCTTCATGAGTTTTGAATTGACACCAATCACTTGTATCAAATTCTGAACTTCGATACTGACATTAATCACCTATATCGAGTTATGAACTTCTGTATCTACCCCTCTGTTGTAATGCTGCATCCGACTTACCAAGAGAGAACATTAAGAATCGGAGGAGAGCTGAATAAGATTCGAATTCGAAATCCTCTCTGGCGAAACCTGACGATGCGTTGACGACAAATGAAGCAGGCGGAGGTGTGATCGCGAGGCGAAGTGGAGAGGTGGGAAGGTGGTCTGGAGGTGCAAGGAGAGAGATTGGACTTCGACCTTGATAAATTATGTAAAAGAAAGGATGACAGTTTTTGAATCAATCTATATATCTCTTCACACTGTTTACACATTGATTTATAGCAAAAAAACCTTTACAGAAAAATGGAAAACAATCTAACTAAGGAAATGAATATATCAAAATTCAATACAGAATCAAATCATAAGTATGGAAATAAACTAGCTGTGCTTGATTCAGAATACGCGCCCAGATCACTATGCACAATATATTTCCAGAAGTGGCTTACTGGATCAATTGTGGTAAACCTCATGTAAATTTAACATACCCCCCTCAAGTTGGGCTGTGTAGGTTCACAACGCCCAGCTTGCCATGGAGTAGAACAAATTGTGCTCGTCCAAGCGGTTTGGTGAGGATATCAGCCCGCTGCTGATGTGTATGGATTACAGATATGTTGAGTGCGAATCACACCAGATTGAACCTGTTCACGAACAACATGACAATCAATTTCAATGTGCTTCGTGCGTTCATGGAAAACAGGATTGGCCGTGATGTGTAGCGCCGATTGGTTGTCACAGTAAAGATTCATTGACTGGTGATGCATTATACCCATATCTGCCAAAAGTGCTTTCAACCACATTAGCTCACAAGTTGCGACTGCCATCGCTCTATACTCTGCCTCGGCGGATGATCGTGATACAGTGGCTTGTTTTTTTGTACGCCAGGAAATTGGACTCTCTCCAAGGAATGTGCAGTAACCAGTTATAGAACGCCTGGTGGTAGGACATGAAGCCCAATCTGAGTCACAATAGGCGCTTAACTGAAAAGAATTTTCTGCTCTCATGAGAATCCCTTTGCCTGGAGAGGATTTCAAATAACGAAGTACTCGAATGGCAGTATCCATGTGAGGCTGGCGAGGGCTATGCATAAACTGACTAAGCATATTTACCGCAAAGGTTATCTCTGGTCTTGTGATAGTGAGGTAAATGAGACGTCCAGCCAATCGCCGGTAAATGCTTGGGTCAACCAAAATTCGTCCATCCTCATGATTGAGCTTAAGATTTTGTTCCATGGGAAAATCGACCGGTTTTGCCCCCAGTAATCCGGTTTCATGTAGAATGTCAAGTGTATACTTCCGTTGTGAAAGAAAAATACCTTTTCTGGAACGTGCCACTTCTATCCCCAAGAAATACTTCAAAAGACCAAGATCCTTGATGCGAAACTGTGATTGAATGAAACCCTTAACCTCATCGATGTTTGTGTCACTGTTTCCGGTGATAATCATGTCATCAACATAGATTAGAAGGATAGTGACGTTCTCTCCCTTTCGCAACGTGAATAGTGAATGATCACTTGCAGATTGCTTGAAACCATATGATTGCAGTGCTGTTGAGAACTTTGAGTACCAATTACGAGAGGCCTGCTTGAGGCCATATAGGGACTTGTGTAATCGACATACAAGATGTTGGTTGTGGTGACCAAGAGTGTGATAGCCAGGTGGCAATTGCATATACACTTCCTCATGCAAATCACCGTGTAAAAAAGCATTATTAACATCCAATTGAAAAAGAGGCCAACCTTTCGAGGCAGCAATGGCGATTAGACACCGCACAGATATCAACTTCGCTACCTGCGCAAAAGTTTCTTGGTAGTCGATGCCCTCCTTCTGTGTGTATCCCTTTGCCACTAAACGTGTCTTGTGGCGTTCAATGCTCCCATCAGCATGGTACTTGGTTTTGTACACCCATTTGCATCCGATTGCATGTTTGTTTGGTGGCAACTCGGTGACAGACCAAGTGTTGTTCTCTTCAAGTGCTTGTATTTCTTTTGCCATGGCATCACGCCATTCATTGTGTTCAATTGCCTCCGAATAACATGTCGGGTCGGTTCTAGCAGTGATTGAACTGAGAAAAGCTTGGTGTTGTCTTGAGAATTTGTGATAGGAGAGGAAGTTCACAAGATGATATCTAGTTCCTGCCGAAGAAGCTTGTTGGGTGAAGTGACTGGGAGATGCATCAACTTGAGAGCAATGGAAATCAACAAGAAAATTAGGTGGTGTGCGGGTTCTTGAGGATCGCTTGAGTTGATTTTGGATAACAGGTTCAGTGTGATCATTTTCTGGGAGGAAATTATTAGTCTTTGCTGTGAAATCAGGTGAACAAGTTGGCTCTGCTTCTAAGTCGGATTTATTTGTGTTTGTACTGGGAGTGGGTTCTAAACACAACTCACATTCTACTGGATGTAACACAGGTTGTATGGGTAGTACTCTATTTTCCTGGGTAGTGTGTGTCTGATATGGAAAAATAGTTCCGTGAAAGGTGATGTTTCTGCTAACAAGAAATTTATTGTCAATTAAATCAAAAACTCTATAGCCTTTTTTTCCATGTGGATAACCAACAAAAATGCATTTTCTTGCACGTAGCTCAAAGTTGTCTGAATTTAGAGCATGTGTGTAACACAAACATCCAAAGACTCTAAGATGGGTATAAGAAGGCTTTTTATGAAAGAGCATTTCATAAGGAGTTTTACCACCTAAAACCTTTGTGGGAAGACGATTTATGAGATATGTAGCAGTCAATATACATTGGCCCCAAAAAATTTTAGGTAACCCAGATTGAAAACGTAAGGAACGTGCTACTTCCAAAAGATGCCTATGTTTTCGCTCGGCTACTCCATTTTGTTGCTGTGTATGAGTGCAAGTGGTTTCGTGAATAATGCCATTCACTTGAAAGAAGGTTTGCATTTCATTAGAAAGGAGCTCAGAGGCATTATCAGATCTAACAATTCTTATTTGAGTGGAGAATTGAGTTTTTATCATTGCATGAAAAAATTTCAAGTAGGTTTGTGTTTCAGATTTAGTTTTCACCAAGTAGACCCAAGTACATCTCGTAAAATCATCCACAATAGTTAAAAAATAACGATCTCCATTATGAGATGGTGTTGAATAACCACCCCAAATATCACAATGAATTAGTTCAAAAGGAAAGGAACTTTTATTTTCACTAAGACTGAAAGGTTTACGAGTAAGTTTTGCTAAAGGACACACAGAACAACATAAATCTTCCTTCTGAGTAAAAGAAATAGAAGAATCCTCTAATAAACTCTTTAATCGGAGTTCAGGTGGGTGACCTAGACGTTGATGCCAAAGGTTTAAAGGTAGTGTTTGTTTTTTTGAGTGGAGACATGTTGTATTTCCATTGTTCCTGAAATGATACAATCCATCTCTTTCCTCACCCATCCCAATCATCTTCTTCGTGGACAGGTCCTGAAATACACAAAAATTTGGAAAAAAAATTGCAACGCAATTATTTTCCTTAGTGAGTTTGCTTACTGACAAAAGATTTTGAGTGAATGATGGAACACCAAGAACATTATTTAGAGTTAAATTAGGGTTTAACTTTAATTTTCCAATGTGTGCAACTTGAGCAGTGGAGCCATCTGGCATATGTACAAGGTGAATACCTTGTTCTTTTGTTATCAGATTTACAGATGTGGAGCTCATATGATCTGATGCTCCGCTATCTATAATCCATGTAGACCTATGAGAGTGAGAGTGTGTCATACCTGCGAAGTTGACTGTTGCATCAATGGTGTTGGAATTGAGCAATGACATGAGCTGCTTGTACTGTTGAGGAGTGAGATTATAATTTGGTACAGGTGCACTTGAGCCGTTGCTCGTGTCATTCTAGTTTACGGCATGTGCTGAATTTACTGGTACAATAGCTCCCCTTTTCCCGTTTGGCTTTCCCTTGTCTGGGTAACCATGCAGTTTGTAGCATCTGTCTTGTGTATGTCCCAGCACGCCGCAATAATCACATTTTGGTCTGTCTTGGTTTCGTCCAGGTCGGTTGTTGCCACGACCACGGCCATGCCCGTGGAAGGTATTGGCAGCTAGTGCTGCTGAATCAAGTACCGGAATAGATGATACACGGGTTGCACTTTGCTTCTCTTCTTGCAAAACCAATGAATACACTTTTCCAATGTTGGGCAATGGTTCCATGGTTAAAATTTGGCTTCTAATTGTAGAATAAGGTTCATTCAAGCCCATGAGAAACTGGAGGACCCTCTCAAGTTGTTGATTTTGTGCAAGTTGTTTTGAGGAACCACATGTGCAGGTTGGTATAGTTAAAATAGAATTGAGCTCATCCCAGAAACCTTTTAAAGTCGTGTAATAGGATGTGATGGATAACTCAACTTGCATAAGATTGGCGATGGCTCGTTTGACATGGTAGATCTGAATCGAGTTGCTAGGAGCATACCTCTCTTTCAAATCCTCCCAAACATCTTTTGCCGTGTCAATATAGATTATGCTATTGGTCATTTCCTTTGATACAGAATTCCAAATCCAAGACAATACCATGGTATTACACCGCTCCCAATTTGAATAGTCTGCTGATTTAGGAGCAGGTTTTGGAATTGTGCCATCGATAAGACCTAATTTGTTTTTGGCTGACAAAGCAATGATCATGCTTCGACTCCATGATGGATAATTGCTTTCTGTGAGCAGTTGGGTCACCAAAGTAATCCCTGGACTGTCAGAGTGGTGGAGAAAAAGTGGTGATGAAGAATTGACATGATCCGTCGTGCGGTCGGTTGTCTTCTTATCATCCGCCATTTTGTCGAATTTCAGAAATTAAGAGAGCACCCTTGCAGCAGATAATCGAATAGACAAGTTAAATCTGAATCACAAGTGCTTTGATGTTGCGTGAAATCAGAAGAAGGAACGCAATGCTTAGTTTGCCTTCGGCATGGCCATCAACAAACTGACATTGGTGTTAAACCTTGCTCTGATACCATGATAAATTATGTAAAAGAAAGGATGACAGTTTTTGAATCAATCTATATATCTCTTCACACTGTTTACACATTGATTTATAGCAAAAAAACCTTTACAGAAAAATGGAAAACAATCTAACTAAGGAAATGAATATATCAAAATTGAATACATAATCAAATCATTAAGTATGGAAATAAACTAGTTGTGCTCGATTCAGAATACGCGCCGAGATCATTATGCACAATATATTTCCAGAAGTGGCTTACTGGATCAATTGTGGTAAACCTCATGTAAATTTAACAGACCTAGAATTTTTCATAAAATAAGAAAAAGGAGAAGAGGAAAAATGCATGACAGATGAAGAGAAAGAGGGGTTGAGTTGATTTTAAATGATATTTTTAGGATTTTTGAATGGCACGTAACATTTTTTCGTAAAAGCAATCGATACATACTGGATTAGGATTATAGGGTTGTTGTCATAGCCAATTTCAGTGCTGTAATTAGAAATCATGCTGATTTTGATTGGATGCCTTCAACTTTTTTAAATTATGTTTCAAGTAAATGTTGGTAGGCTGCATGCAGTACATTTAATCGAATAGAATCAGGTATTGCAAATTTGCAATTACTTATTGGAGCAATCCAAAAATCAGGTGCCAGGTCTCCGTTTAAATAATTAAATCGTGCTAGTGACAGTAATATTATTGTTATTCGTTATGTTGAGACAAGCTATCACTTTCCCTCTGATTTGTTTTATTGACGAATGACGATGCAAAATTATTCCAGTCGGACTAATCAGTGCACAGTGGGCACGAAGAGAATATTCCATATGACGTTTGCTAGATCCTTTATTTATTTATTTATTTATTATATTCAAGAACACAACTTTAAAGAACAAATAATGTCGGTTTACAATTTGGTCTTAAAATTTTAAGATATTTCAGTCAAATGAATCATGATCTCTAAATTGAGATTAGTACCAACTGAAAATGATAATCTGGAACCCTTTTGAACTAAGTGATAATTACAAATTACAATGTCATGTCTATCCTTTAGTGGAATTTTTTGTGCCAGTGATATTTCTATGATGCTGTTTTTCAACCATTTTAGTTCCTTTCAGAGGCAGACAGATGAAAAAAGGAAAAGGAAAACAGTAACTTTGTTGTATAAATAATGAATTTACGTTTTCTGAAATACCTCACTGAAATGAGCAGCGGGCTCCTCTGATTTCTCACCGCAGCTACAGCGTTTTATTCTGTCCGCACAGTAATTGCTACAGTACCGACACACAAAAACTGTCCATTTCTGTTTTGAAATAGCTGACCATTTCAGAGAATACGAATTCATAAATAATTGCCTTGCTGTTGAAGAGTAGAGAATTTAACACAGTTAGCTCCTGTTAACTCCAAGAGACATGACATTGTGTTTTACAAAGATATAAATTTCCATTTTTGTGGTTTGTGGTGGCGTGATGGCGACACTCAAAGTTGGAGGGAGAAAGGTTAAATGTATTTTTCAACAATACAAAAGGCAATTGAGAGAGACGTTTGTGCATTGAATCTTTCCCCTCTTTTTTTTTTTTTTTTAATTCCTCTTGTGTCTAGTCTAGATATGCTATTTTATTTATTTACTAAGAAAAATCACTTATTTATTCTGATGATTTTATTGACATATTCTTAAGCATTATGTATTGTGACAACGTTAAAAGTAGATTTTTAAAGAGATTTTAAATTATAAAAATACAAAAAGAATTATAGATAAATCACAACAAAATTACACGAAATTTGATGATTTTAATATTTTTATCAACTAACGCTCAATTTGCATGATAGTTAGAATACAATAAATACAAACTTATGAATACCTTTACAAACTAATTTCGACTAATTTTATTTAATAAATTTATTGTCAAGAATGTCCAAAGTAATAATAAGTAATTCATCCTTTTAAGAAATACAACTTTTTATATCTAAATGAGGTATAAGTTATCAATGCATATTTGATGTCGATATTCAATATATATTGTTATGCTACGTGAAGTAAAAAAGAATTTACTACGACATAAAAATTCACATACCGACAACTCAAATGACCGATCTAAGTTGGTCAACACACATGATGCACCACAGCATTACCCGATCTGGTAATGCTGGGGCTGGCTAACGCGATTTGGTAAGATAAGCTTGGTCAAAGAAATTTGTGGCATAGATTAATCAGGTGATAAATTAATTGATTAAACGTGCGACGTGTCACGTGTCACGTGTCACGTTTACCAAATAAACCAAACTAAGATTCTCCGTTAGACTTCCGTCGTTTATTTACATCTTTCCACCTTGCTATTAGTATTGGATGGACATTTTCTACTGTCTTATCCGATTTTACCTTGACGGCTAGACATAATATTCTACGTCTAGTCTAAACTTCGGAACGAGATTTTCTACCGTGCAGTACCGATACTGTGCGTGCTGCGCAGTAAATTTCGGTCTTTGATTTGCATCGAGATTCGTACAAGCTAAATTTTATAATATAGACTCTCTCTGAATCAAATCTGAGCCGTCCGTCGGTACAGCGCCATAGAAGATTAGCTTCCCTAAACTTCATGGATGCTACTTCCGTATAATATAAAATTATGTCTCTGTAATATATTAATATGAAGATCAATTCGAATATCTGAATTAGTTGTTTGGATTTTAAAATTTAAAGATACAGAAACATATATTGCGTGTTTTGATATTTTGTGAAGTACCGTAGTCTCATTCATATTAAAAATAGTAAAATAAATAATACAGTAAAATAATGTAATAACATGCTTAAATTTATAAATTAAATAAATTTAATTATTAATACAAATTCTTCATTTACATAATAATTTTAAAAGTCTTTTTAACATAGTTATTTTTCATAAGACTTTCTTTTTACGTATGCTTTGTCAAAAAATTTCCATGATCATTATTTCTCGATGACCGCTATCTATAAATCAATCGAAAAATAGATTCTAAGTTTCAATCAAAGAGTGATTTTCAACAATCAATAGTTATGATTTTTTATTTGTAATTAATGAGTAACTAAAAAAGCTTAGTAATTAGTAATTAGTAATATGATGTTATAATAGAATAGAATATTATTAATTACTAAATATAACACGACATAATCAAATAATAATCTCTATTCTACAATTAGAATATCAGTATTCAACTTGAACTTTAGTTTAGCTTTTTATGTATTATTACATACATACTGAGATCAGACTGACAAATATATTGAGATGGAATATTGCAATATTTCGAAGAGTACTATTCCAATGGATGCCAAACGGATCTTAAACGAAAGAGTGCTATTTCGAAAACATTTATACCATATAATGTAAGATAAGGAGGGTTCAAATGCTTATGCTTTTGCATGACATTATTTCTCTTTATTTTTTTTTAGTAATATGAACATATGTTTTTCTATATATTAACTTTTATATAACTTGTATTAGTGCTAGTAAAACATTGAATGCAAGGGCGGATTAAAAAAAAGTATAATTAGGGATAAGCAAAATTACTTACAAGAATATAATTTTCGTCTTAAATTTTGAGCACGATAACAAATAGTATATTTTACATATTATAAATATTGACAATTTAGTCTGATGAATTATTATTGTTATTGTCATCATCATCATCACTATAATTAATTTGAATATGATATCTATCAGATTTAAATTAATTTGAAATTAAATTATTTCGTCATTGTAAAACCCACAAAATATTACAATTAAGAATTTTTAAATTACTAATAAAATGATAAAAATCATTTAAATCCATGCGAACATAAATATATTATATTATATAATAGAAAATGCATTTACAATTATTATTTAGATTCAATTAAAATTTTCAAACAAAAATGACGTAAAATTATATGCAACTTTGGGATAACTCTCAAATATGATTAATACTTGAGAAACTAATAAAATAATTTACTCGAAAATAAAAGAAAATAATAATTCTGGAGATGAAGACGAAATAAACCCCCTAGTCATGTTATCTATATATGCTCATGAATTTGTACTCTTCAAGAAATATTTTAAAATAATGAATAGCCAGCAAATTTTCATAGAAATTCAACAAATACAATATAGAAGTATTGCTTATGTAACAAAAAGAACTATATATTATATATTTTAAAATAGTGGATCAGAGTACGACGAGTGAGAAATGGAGCGGAGAGGATCGATTGAAATTTTCAGCATTTTTTAATCAAAACTAGACCCAAAATAAATCAGAAGTAGTTACAATAGAAATATTATTGATAATTTGTTTATTATTAATTTGTTAGGAACTTTGTAAAATTGGGATTGATAAGGATAAGCTAGCAACCCACTTGTTATTAAAAAAAAGTCAAGGAAGTATATTCATTGCCACAACTGGTTCATGCACCTAATCCTTAATTGAATACCAATTTTGAAGGTTCATGCACCTAATCACTAATAAAATATAATATTCATTGGTTCATGCATCTTAGCATTATACTTTAACAATGTATCTTGTTTTTTTTTTTTTGAGGAAAGTAGGCATTAGCCTACTTAATGATTTTATTAAATAGAAAAAGATATATACACTGAAAAAAAAAAAAAAAATTGTTGTTACATTAGCCTTAGCCCTTGAGGCCTAATCTCATTATATCCCTATGTTATTCTCTAGCTGCGGTTGCCTAAATAACCACGCACTGACGTCGTGTGTAATCTGCAACAGTGTGAAGTGGATTGGTTGGCTTGCTCCTTGAAAAATACGTCTATTTCGCTCCTTCCATATTGCCCAACACGTAGCCTGAATCTTAACATCCCATGTTGCTATGTGTTCTTTGGGTATTCTTTTCCTGCTAGACTTCCAAAAATCTGCAACGTTGCCTAATGAGATGGGGAGATGGTTGGTGGCGACATTCCCTGATGCTATACTAAACCAGATGCATTGGGTGTAGGTGCAAGTCATGAATAGGTGTTTGTTAGTTTCTAACACATTAGTCTGGCAAAGGACGCATTTGATTACAAGGTTTGCCCCTCGTTTGTTTAGAACAATGTATCTTGTTAACATAATGATATATACTAACATGATTTTCTTAGATTAAACTCTTTTCTTTTTTGACAATTTGCAAAATAAATAAGTACTAATTTTGCACAACTTAGTTTTGGTGAGTTACATGTTTATATAGGTATATTTTGATGATGCAAAGGCTCAAACATGCATGTACAAGCCATGACGATCACATTGATATCAAGAACAAGCAATTTGGACAGAAACAAAGCTCTGGTAGAGCCATGTGTTATCATAACGCATGGAGAACCCGTCACAATGGGCTCCCTACCCGTCATAACAGATTGCCCACTCGTCACAACGGGTCACCAATCCGTTGTAACGGATTGAAGATGAGAAGAACTGAAGACATGAGATTTCTGCATGTTTGGCAGAGACATGCGTTACCATAACGCATCCCAAACACGTTCTAACGGGTTGCCAACCTGGTACAACGGGTTCCTATCCAAAAGGGTCCAAAAGTCAGTCAGCCAAGCATTGAAGGGCATTTTGGAAAAGTCTGTTACAACAGGTTTTGTAGTTTGGTATTTGACAGTGTTATATGTGAGAGTGAGTCTTCTATGAATAAAAAAAAATTAAACTCAAATTAATTATATTTGTTGATCATCATTAATAATTGTACAATCAAATTGATTTTGCATTGATAATAGTGAAATCAAGTTAATTTTGATGACATCAAAATTTGTCATATTATAATATACAGTCTCCTGAATCAAATTACAGTCGTCCAAATCTAATCGGATCGTCTAGATTGATCCAATAGCATCATTGTGCCATCGAAATAATGAGAGCAGATACAAATCTCATCTCATATTTTCTTGCGAATGATCTACTAACTCAAACGATAGCTAAATAGAATGACTTAATTAAATAAAATGACTTTGATTAAGTCACACATTTAGAATTTGGTACCACAGTTCAGTTTGGGTAAGTCTGGTAGGTCCTAGTTATAAAAGAAAGGAATATAAATCCCAGGAACCACACCTGGGAGATATGAGAAGAAATGCAGAGCAGACTCTACTCCGGTGGCGGCTCTGATCCGTCTGCGTCTGTGTCCACGACGACGTCGTCAGTAGCAGCCTCGTCCGCGAGTGGATACGAGTCGGCTAGATCTCCTATTTTGACGATGGGGGTTTTATCAGTTATTTGTTGTTTGATCCATTGAGTAATTAATCAGAAACAAGGTCTACGCGTTGAGACGTCCTTGATGCTCCTAAATTAATTTAATTAATATTCTTACTTGGTCAAACTCCCGTGCAGTGTCCCTGCTGTACGATGAATGGGGGTGAATACTATGTCAATGTTTCTGGATTTAATTTTTATGTGACGATTTAAGTGTCTTACTACTTCCCATTTATTTGGTCGTCAGGACGATATTCTAAAGAACAACAATAAAAAGACATCACGAGAAAAACATGTTATAAATTCAACTACTTTTAGTTGGACTTTTAATTAAACTAAACAAAGAATAAAATAAAATATTCTAATAGTTATATGTACATATTAGTATTGTGCTTATAGAGAAATTGATAAATATATATATATATATATATATATATATATTATCGTAATTAAATATTTACTTAGTCAAATTTATGTGTTTTTATATGAATTGTATGTAACATTATTTTGTATATCTATACTCGTTGTAATTAATGTATTATATGTAGTACATGTATTGTATTATATTTCATGTTGTAGAGAAATTGACCAATATATATATTTATATTATAACGTTACTTAGTCACATTTACGTGCATTTTATTTTGTATTTACGGAGAATTCTTAGTTGATATGTTATAGAGAAATTGATCAATATATACTAATGCATATATTCTCTTACTTAGTCCAATTCGTTGGTGGTGAGTGATAATGCTTTACTATATATATATATATATATATATATATATATATATATATATATGCGTTACTATTATTGTTACTAGATATTTTGTAAATTTATTTAGGTCGTTGCACATGATTAATTCTTAAAGCTAACCAATGTCATCGTACTTATCTAGATTATCCTAACTATATAACTACCTCAAATAATATACGTTAATATTATTTGTGCTACATATAGTATAGAAAAATACATAAAACACAAGTTGGTCAATTTTAATTAATTATGTGTTTGTGTTAATCCTGAGTGGGATCGGAAGTTCGTACTCGTGCGTCATAGCCGAAGCTCGTGCTGCACGGACTATAGGTCGTCATTTCCTAATTTATACTTTTCTCGATCTTCTTATTACTTCGGGTCTAGTTAATAAGTATTTTGGGTAGGGCCACCAACCGTGTAATATCTGTTTTTATACCCGACTCGCCCTAGTTAGGGCCCAAGCCCATAATTACTTATAACTTTATTTATTTATCCATTTATGTCCTTGTAGTATCTGTTGGGACTATTAAGGGTCCATTTGCTTTAAAAGTCCAAAGGCCCATTTAAATGTCTTATTCTTTTTATTCTCTTAAGTTATAGAACCCGATAGTAGCTCACATGGCCCAGTGATTAAATTTGGGCCTAATACTCACGAATAACAGCAAGACCCAGCTCAAGCCTAACTGCACTGGCGCTGGCAAACCAGTGCAGCAGCAACCAGAGGGTAAGCAACCAGTGTGTTACAAGTAGAGTTGACAGCCATAGATACAAGTTTGGTAGAGACTCAGGACACAGCTGGTGCCTAAGCCAGTAAAAACAAAGCCAACCTAGGTACAAAGGTACCATATCACAACAAGGCTGGTACAAGGGCTACAACATTCACAGTTAATTCATTAGAGCATACGCTAGCATTATGGCTTAAGCAGTTAAACTCCCGAAACCATAACCTTAATCAATTAGATCGCATAGATCAAGTACAGGGGTGTCAAACCCTCAATTAATCCCATTCACAGTTCACAGTTCAGTTAGGCACCCTTATTCCCAGAATCATAACCGTCTAGAATCACAGGGAAGCAATCATCACAGAACACATAGAACACACAGAACTAGCAACTCACAACACACCCAAACAGGGCAGCAAACCCAGAACCCAATCATCACAGATAATAAAGTAAGGGTCATGACACACGGCATCACAAAGCACAAAAGAACAAAAGACAACAGCAAGAAGATTCAACACCAAAAGGGACAATGAGGCACTATATGGTTACCAGTAATCCGAGGTGCAAGCACGTTGAGAGCCGTTTGATGAGATGCACACCCTAGCCGTCTCCCTCCTCTTGCTTCTACACACACCCTTTTTCTTAATCCTTTTTGTGTTTCCTTTCACTCTATTGATTTCTGTTGTTTACAAATCTCAGCGCATGAGAAAACAGGTAAGCAAGAGGTGCGACAGAGGAAGATGTGCTCAATATATAGGGGAGGCAGAGTGTTCGAGGCGTGCATCCTCCAATACGAGACGAGTTAGGTCAGAGGGAATCGAGTCAGGACGAAATCGTCAACAAGGACGGCTCGGTGGCAGAGCACTCGATTGCTCTTGAGGATTTTTGACCAGGGAAACGAGGGGTATCGAAACCCTCTTATTGGTTTCTAAGAGGCGAGGTGACAGGGATCTAGAATTCGGGTTTGCTTGTGCGGCCATGTAGTTACCCCGTGTGTCGGGGTTGAGAGAGAGTCAGCGCGATAAAGGGTAAGCAGGACGGGTGGGTTTTGAGAGGACAACGATCGAAGACTAGGAAATCGCCATGATTTCTTTGGCAGAGGGGAACGAACGGGAGATGAGAGGGAAGATAGGTGATTGGGTTATTAGTGTTGGGAGAGAGAGAGTCACCGAGAGAGAGCGGGAGACAGATGGAGAAAGGGAAGTAAATGTGAGTTGACGGGTAGACAGGAAATGAGGAGAGAATGTGTGGCATGGGGCCCACATTTATCCTCTGTAACTCCTTTGGTGCTGTCATTTATATAGCATTGCCTCTTTATAGGTTTGATAACTCATTTTGATCCGTCACACCAAATCGCACCGCTTTGGTAATAGGGCGTCCTATGGGGATGGAGAGAGAGTATAAGAGAAAGTGACTTAATTTCTAGGGAAGAGTGGTGCCACAGAAAATTAATGGGTAGAGGGGAGTAGTTTTCTAGGTGGTATGTTGAGGTGGCAGTGAGAGGGAGGTAAGGCGCAAGAGAGAGGGACACAAGGAAAGAGAGAGGTTTAAATGGGAGATTTTCAAGGTGGTTTAGTGCAAAATCAAGGGCGGTTTTTGTGGGTATCAAGGTGGTTTCTTATTTGGCCGTTGGTGGGGGTTGGGATCTCGCGTGGCCTCTTTGTTGGCCATCAGTGTGGCAATTCGTTGGTAGACGAAAAAAAATCGATCACATGCGTCGTATGACTCGTTATATGATTTAGTATTACGTTTTTTGCTAGACAGTCTAAAATCAGTAGGAAACTTGTAAATTATTAACGAAAACTATTGAAATACTGTAACTAATATTGTGAATTTATTTGTACTCGTTTTATTTGTTTAAAACTTTTTAACCTTTGTTATGTTAACCTATTCACTATGTTTAATTAATTTTTTTTAATTTTACTCGTTGTTGCTTTGATTGCATCCTTTATTCACTATCGATTTAAAACGTATTATATATTTATTTATTTATTTGTGTTTTTAAATTACTTAACCTCTAACTCGTAAAATTATATCATTAATTTGTGATTTTAAATTGTTCAAAATTTTACGGGTTTCACATAGAAGCATCGAGAAAGCTCTCCACAAGTTTCGAAGCGCACAATTGAGCACCAGAAAGAGCACAATAGCCTTCTTCTTCAACATCCTCACTTATAGAGTGTTATGATAACTAAATTGTCTAATTGTCGATCCGAGAACACTTAGTTGTTGATTTTGTTTGATGAACTACATTGTGTAGTCAAGTAGTTCATCCGAGAACACCAAGAAGAATTTGACATGCCGAAACCCAAGCCAATGAATGAGTGAATTAGAAGGAAAGAAGCTATACCAAATCAATACACCGATTTGGATGCTCCACAAGTCATGGACGAGGAACTCTCTCCTAGCATGTTCTTTGCCAATACATCTTCTTACATGCATCCTTCAATGCAGTTCAACTATTAAGAATATCAATATCCTTATGACTACTCTCACTGCACCTCTTCAACCTTCAATCCAAGCCTCCTTACTCAGTTCCAAACGTTGAAGAAGGAACTCAATATGTCTCTCAACAAGTATACCACTTGTCTTTGTTTGAGAAACACAATTCGGCTAGAGTGCATGAGAGACTTGACACCCAAAATAAGTTCAACTCCATGGTTCGACGAATTGGAATCAACAATTCAAAACTTGAAATGATTGTTCTGAACTAATCAGACCCGAAGCATAAATGTGAGAAGTGAATGAAGGTGCTACTCAAGTCAACCCAGAGGATGATAATCAAGCTAGTAGTGAGTAGTTTAGTTTAGGAAAGAAATTTTAATAAAATTTGCTATGCTCCTATGAGAACTTGAATGTTTAAATTTGATATTTGTATGCATGTTGTGTAAGCATTTGACTAGTCGTTTTGATATATTTGCTTGCATATGGCATTTTCTTGTTATATTCTTTTGATTATGCTTCTTTATTGTTATTGATATAACAAAATTGAATTAATTGTGCTAAATTTACACAATTGATATCATTAAGGGGGAGCAATTACATATGACTTGGATTGAGAACACATGCTATAATATATGAGGAGTAATTGAATTGAATTGAACATTTTGTCAAACTTTGCAAAAATGAAGAGAAATGTGGTGTTGTGCATGATAATTATATGCATACACATAGAGTTTTGCAAATTGTCAAAAAGAAAAGTTTGTTAGTTAAACTCTTATCTTGTTTGACAATTTGCAAAACAAATCAGTACTAACCTTGCACAATTGAGTTTTGATGAGTTACATGTTTATATAGGTACATTCTGATGATGCAAATGCTCAAACATGCATGTACAAGTCATGACGATCACATTGATATCAAGAGTAAACAACTTGGACATAAATAGAACTTTGACAGAGCCATGCGTTACCATAAACGCATGGAGAACCCGTCACAACGGGTTCCCTACTCGTTATAACGAGTTGCCTACTCGTCACAACGAATCACCAATACGTTGTAACGGATTGAAGATGAGAAGAGCTGAAGATCAAGAATTTCTGCATGTTTGATCTTGACACTTTTCTTAATTATTCTAGCCTTCTCTGTTTTTTAGCTAACACATTTTTCTGTTATTCTGTTATGCTTTCTTGGCGAAATCTCTTTGAGCATCCTTGAATTATTGTTTTTTTTATTGCATGCTCGTAGAAAATATTCAAAAGATGTATTTATCTTTATAAAGATGCTGTTGTATTAATAAAACTACCTTACACTATATATAGATACCTATATAATGCTGATTTAGACATCAATTACTTGAGCATCTAAGAATACAAATGGTTCAAGTATAACAAATATTAGTAATTAGTCGTGCACTATAAATCACTTGTGTAAGATAAATTCTAATAATGTAAATATATAAATATATATATTTTTTTTATCGAAGAGTATGCAAATATACTTTTCAGTTTTGCAAGTCCAAAGTTACTATTTATTTATTTATTATTATGATTGATAACATGTTGATGGATTTGAAGATTGAAATGGAATACTATCAGTCGTTCTCGTAACAAAATACGCTAACTTAAAGAAAAGAGGTGCTAGTTATCACCTACTAAATATTATTTATACGAGATTATTTTTTAATTCTAATATAACATACGATTTACTCTTCAAATGCACATTATATATAATTTTCAGGTGAAAATAATTAATTATGTATGGAGCGAAATGTAGGGGGATTTTTTGGGCGGCCGAGCATTACCGATCAAAAAGGAAAGCAAAGAGTTGCGACAAGCAACAAACAACAAACAACAAACAACAAACAACTGAGGTGGGGAGAAGCACAAATAGTGAAACAAGAGAGAAAAGAGAAATAACAAGACCGCCAGTGGGAGAGAGAAACGAGAGAGAGAGACTCCTTGGCAGCTAGCCAGCTACTGCCGAGTATCAAAAAAAGAGAAACGAGAGAGAGAGAGGGAGAAGAGAGAGAGAGAGAGAGAGCAGGAGATCAGTAATTGGTCGCCTGCTTCCTCTCGGATCTGTTCGATTCTGGTTTAGAGCGAAAGAGCTTCCATCAACGAAGGTGAGAACTTTTGAATTCCTGTCAAAATAACTTGTACTTCCAACTTTTTATTCGAGTCTTCTAATTTTAGACATTATCTACTCTCTTCCATTTGAGATGTAAATAGGTAGACTAGATATAGATTAAGATAACACAATTCATTATTTCCATCAATTTTCGTAAATTGTTTGTTGTTTTGTTTCTGCTTTTTATTTGCATAATGTTATTTTAGGTATTGATATAACTCTGTACTATTTTTTAACCCAAAAAAAATATGACCAACTTTAGCAGTGTATAATTTTTGACCTTCTCAAATTTTTGTGTCATAGCTTCATAAATCTTTCTTATTTTTTTTAATCTGAAAAAAAGAAAAGACTGGACATATTTTTTGAATCTTTGATAGCTTTCATGAAAGACTTGAATTTTGGTTAAAGGGTATGTTAAGTAAGATTCTCCTCCAAAAACTAAAGATTACTTATCCGATTAAATTACCCTCTATATATATATAGATCTAGAAATGTAACGTGCTTTTGTGTTATATTGAACATTTCTATTATTTTGTGTGATTTCTGGATGCACTGAATATGGTGACAACATTCCCCTAATTTTATTGTTTAATGGACCTAAATACTTTGAATATGAAGCTTGAACTTCACAGATTTCTTCTTTTTTATCATTTCTAATCAATTTGAAAATTAAGTATTTGGGCTTCAATTTGAAATTTTGCAGTAAGAGATCTAAATTAAAGAAGGACAATCACTGAAAATGAGCAGCCAAAGCATCCTGACAGTAAAGGATATAAGCTCTCCAGAAAGAAGAAGCCACTCATGCCAAACCTCAGCACCATCTTCCTTTCACAACATATTCAAATCCCAGTACAAGGCCAGCTTATCGGACAACAGCAGTCTATCTTCTCCAAGCAAATCTTCCTCTGATAAGACCGAACTCTTCAGCTCAAAAATTCTTCACAAATCCATGATTTCTACTGAACCAGAAAGTTCGATTTCTCATGGGTCTCATCCCAATTTCTCTGACCCAATATTCTCTCGCTCTTCCACTTTCTGTACCAGTCTTTACTCTTCCCCTTCTACCAGCCCGGAACCGTGTAAGCATATAGGCAGTTTACCCTTTTTACCCCATCCATCTCCATCACCTAAATCAGTGCAGCAGCAACCACAATCTTCGATCTTCAGTGGAGATGGTACAAGTAGTGAAATGATGACCGGGTTTGGGGAAGACGAGCAATCTGACGATGATGTGAAAAGGTTTCTAAATTTAAGCGGAGGTGATGGCTCAGATGCCAGTTTCCATGGAGGTACTTGTGCCAAGAATAGCATGGTACTGAGTGAACAAATGGATTTTCAGATCTTGTCCGAACAACTTGGAATTGCTATTACTGATAATGAGGAGAGTCCTCACCTAGATGTAAGTTCCGGCATATTGTATTATTTTTTTCCTTTTCCTGATTAAATTTGTGTTCCTGGTAACACTCATTTCTAATATGTAGGATATGTACGTCGTGCCACAACAAGCAGCCTCAGAGGAAATGTCGCCAGGTTGTCATCGGGCACAATCAGGAGCGGTCGAGGAGACAAAAGAGTCGGTTCTCAAAGTCCAATTAAGCACAGCCCGATCTGCTTCATCATCATCTGGGTCTGCAAACAATGCTAATAATAAACCTAGGCTGAGGTGGACCCTTGAACTCCACGAACGATTTGTTGAGGCTGTTAACAAGCTAAATGGACCTGAGAGTATGAATGCTTATGTTTTATCT
>CAXKVX010001344.1:0-129434 GCA_964058865.1 Eleocharis quinqueflora
AATAGAAAGTGGATTTAGCAACATCCATAAAGCAATAGTCAAAAGAGATTTTGTAAAACACCGTTGCAAAAGTGAGAAATTTTTCGAAAAGATAAGATAATGATTATTAAGAACTAGCTCTTGGCCTAGTGATCAAAAGCAAGGATTTCTTTGTGGGAGGTCTTAAATTCGAAATTCGGATGGAGAAACTTTAGGTCATTAAAAATAGTTGGGTAGCTTGACTCCCTTCTCTACTAAAAAAATGACAACGATTATTAAAAAGAACTATTGTTGTAGGTGGAGCTACGATAACTGTTATTTAAAATAATCGTTACTTTTTCTGTTCGGAGTTTATTTTTGGCAAAACTTTAAGGTAACAATTTTTAAAATAACTGTTGCCGTAGGTCCACACGCCAATGATTTTTAAAATAACAGTTGGCTTATTTTTAAAGATTCTTTTGCTTCAAGTACCCACGCACAGTCCATGGCTGTTCAAATAGACCAATAGCATTTTGACAAATTTTAATCGTTTTTAATATTATTTTTGACAAAATAAACAAGCACAAAATAATGATTGATCTTCAAACTGACGTAACTTTTGACTCGTAACTCAGATTCGCAAGTATGAGCTCTTTTAAAAAACCGCAAGACATGACACACAAACTTTATCGAGAAATAAGTCAATAACGACGTTGTTTTGACCAAAAAACGCTTCTAAGACCTGAAAATTACAGTTTTAAGTTTTTATGTTATATTGTTGCTCAAATTTTCTCAAAACAATATTCCAGCACATATAGCAACGATTTTTAATAAATAATTATTGTTGTAGGTTGTGAACAGTAAGATTTCACCATTTAGTTACCACAGATCGCTAAACTGTCTCAATCACACCATTCATTCAACTACATCTAACACTCCAAATTTCTCTACATTTTTTCTCCTCTATTCAAATATCCATACTCTCTCGCTTTCTTTCTCTCTTTCATTTCTGCAACTTTAAAACTTTGAAGAAGAAGAAGAAGAAGAATAATAAATTCTTTTAGTTTTAGTTTTTTTAGTTTTAGTTTTAGCTTTATTTAGTTTTAGTTTTTAATATATTGATGTTTGTATGCATTTGTAAAATGAACTTGTAATTTTCAATGTATTTTTTAGTTTAATTTTAGAATATTGTTGTTTCTATGTACATAAAATTCAAATCTTAACATGAACACGTAATGTAAAACAATTTTAAAGATATAGCAATGGTTATTTACTAAATAATTATTGTTAAATCTATTAAATTTTTTTCTTACAGTTCTGACATGAACACGTAGAGGGATACAACAATGATTATTTAATAAATAATTGTTGTCTTATCTAAAATATTAAATTACTTATTTTTTTCTAAGGCAACACCTATTTGCCAACAGTTTTATATACGATTTAGCAACCTCTTATACATTAACGGTTGCATAATCATTGATAAATGTGTTTTTTAAATGTTGATATATCCTTTTCTGTGTAGTGATCTGAGATTTTTTTATCTAAGAATAATAAAGTCATTGGTAAATGCATGCTTTAGAAGAGGTGGAAAATTAAAAAAAACTTTTTAAAGAATAATAAAGCTATTGGTATATATATGAGAACATTTTTTTTCAAAACCTTTTTTATTGCTTTTTAACATGTCAAAAAATATACTTTTCAATGTTTCTGGTCGTTATATCAAAGAGTAATTCACCTCTAAAAATAAAAATAAAAAAATCGATCAGTAGTAAAATTTCAATATAACGATTTTGTTAAATAATTTATATCAATCGTTTGAAGTTTGAGACGACAATGCAGAATACGAGTGGGTTTAGAAAAACATAAGATCCTTTGAAACTCGTGTGTTGACTCCATTTCGAGCATCTCCAATAGAGCAATTGAAATTAATTACTAAATATTAATTGTAGAAATTTTAAAAATTAAGTAATTCATTCCTACATTGATACAATCAAGCAAACAATTGAGAATTAAACACTTGACCAATAAGAATTAAACATTTGACCAACTCATCTTCAAAAAAAGAATAGTCATAATTGCTAAATAATCAATTTTTTTTTCATTATTGCTCAATAAGCAATAGCCATACAAACCAACAATTATAAAACAATTGACACATAAACATAAGCAATTGCTAAACAATTACCAATGTAAATGCTCTTAGAAACACCACTTATTATATTTTCAAATATCACCATGATAGATAGGGATCGATCGCTTGAACATTATCAAGCTAAGATCACTTATTATATTTCTCCTTTAAGATATGTTTGCGCCATGCAAATTAAAGTGGCTGGTGACCATGGAAGCTGTTTTTCTGCCGCGCAGCAGTTACGAATGGTTTAGATTTTCTACGCTGTAAGTTACGAACAATTCAGATTTAATTCAAAAGGAATCTGATATTATAAAATTTAGTTTGCACGAATCTCGATAAAAATAAAAAATTGAAATTTACTACGCACCAATGTGTGTGCTCACCAATCTAACCCACCATCATTTGATAGATTCCTTTGCCAACTTTGGCTGCAAAAAATCCATGGAATAATAGGGCACCAACTCAAGTGCTTGCCAAATTTCTACTCGCGTTGTTCTTCTTTCGATCTGAATCGTTCAAATCTCATTTGACGTCCTCTTCTTAATCACACTAAAACTGAATCTAAGCGATCGAATTTAGACGGTCTGATCAGACAAGCATGACTTGTTCGTCAAATTAGATGAGCACCAGATTCGAAATCGGAATAATAGTATTTATATTTTTCCGTATGTAATCGAACTTTGTAATAAATGTGCCTTTATTTTTTATTCGCCATTTATTTTTTTTTATTTTCAATACAGACAATAAGCATTTTGTTTCACTGCGTTATAAATTAACAAATCAATTCCTGCTTCACTTGTCTTTTTCCTATACTATTTCTGGTTATAAACAAGAATGCCTGAAGTGTTGACCAGTATTCTGATGGTTCATCTAATAGTTAATAAAAAGAAAACAAGAGTGGCATAAATCATGTTTGTTTAAATGCTCAAGTGTTGACCAGTATTCTGATTTCACAGACAAAAAAATAGTACAAGGAAAAAGCATAACTACTGTTAAGAATTAAAATACAACAATAACTTTTTTAAGAATCTCAAATAAACTTTCCTCAAAAAAAAATCTCAAATAAACAATCTCAGCAGTAATTTGCTCAAACTATCTCAGCAATAACATTTCATATAACTTAACAGCACATTTACTAATAATAAGAACACCACAATGTCTTACTATAAAAAATAAATGTATAAATTATTTTTCAGAAAATAAAATTTATAATTTTCTATATTCCTCAAGTGTCATTCATTTACGAGACTATATTAATTTGAAAATTAATTAGTTATTGTTCAAAAAAATGTATGACTATACAAATCCAATTATATTATATGCCCAGACAGGATTTAACCGAGTAATTTTGTAAGTTGTCCCCTTGTGACAAGAAGGTCACGAGTTTGAGTCATGGAAACATCATCTTGCAGAAATGCATGAAAAGATTCTGTATAAAGACCTCATAGTGGTCCGACCCTTCTCCGGACCCGCACAAGCGGGAGCTACGTGCACCGGATTGCCCTTTTTATTTTTGAAATTTATAAATAATGTACTTGCAGTTTGATTAATTAAAATTAAATGCATATCTAACAATCAAATAAAAGTAAAAAAACAAAGAATAAATATAAGGCGCCTATAGTTCTGCTGCTCAGCTTTACGCGCTAGCATATTGGTCTGAGTCTCTCTTTGTTCAAAGATTTGCAGACAGAAATTTTCATCACATTTTAATTGCCAACAAATTATTGTTCCATTAGCTATCTGCATTCTGCTAGCATGCATTTCCTTATCTCATGTAAAAAGGAAAACATTTCGTTACCAGCAAAAAGAGAACAACCAACCTTTGACTACCAGCAAGGACATGAATACTTGGCAATTAACATTGAGCAACAGTAAAAAAAGGAAGCACCATTTCGTTACCAGCCATGAACAATGAGATTATGAGAAGTAAAAGGTTTGAACAGTAATTGAATGGGCTCTACACTTTAAATTTCGCATCCTCTGATAATGTTGGCAATTTGTTTGAATCTTTTTCACTTCATTTTTTTACTGCCTGATTCTTACCAGCGGTTGAGTTCATACCAGCAGTAAAGACGGAATTTATATCACTATTCTAATTTATATCTAAACGGCGTGTCAACTAAAGACGGAATGAGGCTGTTTAGTAAAGCAAATAAAACAGAGGAAAAGAAGTAGGTATTTTGTGTGTTCGAATCAAGATGGAAAGTTGAGTTGTGAAACAGTGAAAAAGATAAGAAAAAAAATATGTATTAATGCATGAATCACACACTTCTTTTCAGAAATGTCAATTATTTACTTCACATCTAACTTGAAATAAAGGATTGGCCTTGATGAAACAAAGGAGGGAGACCATGTTGTAACATGTAGATATTTTATTACATTAACTCAATTTTAAAAAAAAATTTGTCTTTTGACAAATCCATTTACTTTTATTCTTAATATGTTATTTTTTCGTCACAATTTTGGAAGTTTTTTTCTAACTCTTCCGAACAACTCCAATATGCAAATTATAGATCACAAAACATACTTGTGACCTTTTACAAAGGATATCATGATTATTTCCTTTAGGAAGCATTATATTTTGAGCCATTGAAACAATGATCATTTCATTAACTCAAAGCTCATTTTGTTTCTCATCTCTGTTTTAGTCACTTAGTGTGGGCATTATCTTTTTTTAAACCCATAATAAAATGATAGTGTCTTAAATCTCAAAGACCACATGAAATTTTTAATCAATAGTACTTAACCTTTGTCCACACATAGTACAATTATTACATTTACTTACAAACATATAGTTTTTTATTTCAAGCATTCCAAATATAACAAGGACAGCATGCTTCCAAGCCAGAGAAAAAGCAACACTAGGTTGCATTTTATTACCTATAAAAAGGATCCCCTATTTCCAAAAGCCTGGTATACCTGGAAGGGTTCTCTGCCGCGCAGCACTAACGGGCACTCGTGATTTTCTGCGTTGTAAGTTATAAACGGCTCAGATTTGATTCAGGGGATTTGATATTATAAAATTTAGCTTACACGAATCTCGATGCAAATAAAAGACTGAGATCTACCGCACAGCACGCACATTGTTTGTGCTGCGCGATAGAAGATCTGGTTTGGGTATACCTAGGCAAGAAGGCATATGACGAGTGCATCATCTCTCTAGACATTTTTCTGACATACCTCTCCATGCCAAGTTGCCTTTTTGCCCCCATGTGTGTTCTCTTAATTAATCTAATCTAATCTAATCTAATCCAGTTTCTAAACTTTCACTCAACATGACAGCAAGGCATGGAGACAACATAACTTGACAACTAAGCTTTAATTATCTGTGTACAAATTGTTCAGTTCTGATATTATTTACTAGAAGGGTACAATAGTTGTCGGTATATATTAATTAGTACTTTGTTGTATATTATTTTATATAACTTGTTTAGTTCAATGTTTCAAATTGCATCAAGGGATAAACGGTGCTTAAATAAACCATTTATATATAGGAAAATTACTTGTTGTTTCTTTTACTTCAAATTTAACAACCCATCTTTTTTAACACAAATAGACCTCTGATTTCACAAACCCATCTTTTTTAACACAAATAGACCTCTGATTTAACAACCCATCTTTTATTATTAAAAAGAATTGAATAGTTGTTGTTAGGTTTGTGATTGGGATGTCAATGGTAAATCATTTGGTGGAGAACACATGTACCTAATGAGCACATAACATAGCATCTTTTCCTTTAGAAGAGAAGGTGGCAGTGCAAATTGTAGGTTAGAACCCCGACCAAAGAGATCAAGAGTCTACTTCTAAAATCAGGTTTTGCCTGACATCGATAAACGAACCTCAATTCCAAGAGAGGCAGAAATAAATAGAGAAAACAACCCTGTTCCAAGACCATTTCTTTGGATCACAATTCACAAATCTTTTCTTTTTCTTTTTTTTAAGAAATGATCACAAAAAAGTTTCAATTACTTGGTTGTGATGCCTTGGCGTGTATAATACGGCCACACCTCCGCAGGGGCAGATTCAAGATTCTCGTCAGCGGAGCAAGATTTATAAATTATTTTCAGGGCAAATTACATAGATTTTCAAATATACATAGTTATTTTGCAAAAAAATTTGACAAATCGCACGAATACACTACATTATTTTGCAAAAAAAAATTTCAGAGAGGGAACACTTGCCCCCCCTGAATACACCTGCACCTCCGGTTCCGACAGGTCCGTATCCGCTATAGTAATATACGTATGTAAAATAGTACGTGACGCGATACATACCGTCCTATTGAAATTACAGACAGAATTTTGACTGCGGGGACAGAATTTTTACTGTAGCGGTCATATTTTTTATAAACAAATTTATTGTATTGGTCACTTTATTTCGATATATTACGATGCCGGATGCGAATTCATCCCCGACTTGGTAATTTTGTAGCTGTTTAACAGTGGACGGTTGATTTGTGTTATCCATAACAAGGGTATCCATATCAAAATTAAAAAAAAAAATGTTTATACTTATTTTTAGGGTAATTTTTTTGGAAGGTTATCATGAACCAAGCCAGAAATCAACTTAGATGTGGTAAATTTTCAGGCGTGGCAAATTTTTGTGAATAATTTGAATTTATACTTCTTTTTGTAATTTTTTGAAAAAGGCATACATAGAAAAAGTTATTTTTGAAAAAAAATTGGTCAAGAATATGCAATTGCCTACCTCGGATAGGCAACTGTCCAAACCAGATCTTCTACCGCGCAGCACAGACACTGTGCGTGTTGCGAGGTAAATCTCAGCTTTGATTTGCATCGAGATTCGTGCAAATTAAACTTTATAATATCAGACCTCCTGAATTAAATCTGAGTCGTCCGTAGCTTACATCGCAGAAAATCATGAACGTCCGTTGGTGCTGCGCGGCAGAGAATCCGCTTCCGGCAACTGCCTACCTCTCTGCATAGCTTCTTCCCTGAAGGTCACTAAATTTTATATGAAATTCACATTTGTTTACAGAACTTTAAATTTTCCAGCTTTTATCTCCAAATTTAATTCCGCATTGTTTTTTATAAAAAAAGTTAACAAAAATTCAACAAGATGACTAAATAACAATTATATTTGAAAGATTAATTATTATGAATATATTTTTTTTAGAAAGATGCATTTTCGCCCCAACTTTTCATTAGAATTTTGATGAAAAATAAGGAGTGATTAAATTTGGAGATTTATCAAAATTCAGTGACTAAAATCAGATAATTTAAATTTCAGTGACCAAATGTGGATTCATACAAAGTTTAGTAGCCTCCAAGAAAATTTATCTTTATTTTTAGTTTAAGTGCTTATACAATGGAAAATATTTATGAATTTATATTCAACATTCCTTATCCGTATTCAAAAATATTTATAGTTAACATATAAATTATTTTTTACTAAATTCAACTAATATATACAAAGTTAAATTTTTTATTTTGTAATGGTAAAAAAATAAATTAAGGAGTTTAATAAAAATAAAAATAATTAATTATTTAATTCTGATAACACCAACTTAAATACATTTGCCATCAAATGATTTCTTGAAAAATATATATAAACACATTTGATGTGAAATAAGGAAAATATTCGATCTGTTCTCATTTTCGAAAAAATAAAAATAAATAAAGCTATAGATTTGAAAACTCTGTATCATTTCGTAACAATTTTGTTCTTCTATAGGAAGAAAATTTTAATTCTTTAAGACATGTATAACATTTAGTTGTTTATAAAATTCCAATATGCAAATCAAATTGAGTGGTCCGGAATAACTATTTATATTTAAAAAAATCAATATCCAAAACAAGCATTGGTTGATGATCGGTGCTGCAAGGGGAAGCTGTTCTTCTGCCGCGCAATAGCTACAGACGGCTCAGATATAATTCAGGAGTCTGATATTATAAAGTTTAGCTTGCACGAATCTCGATGCAAATCAAAGATTGAAATTTACTGCGCATCACGCACAGTATTTTTGCTGAGCATTAGAAGATCTCATTCCGCTGCAAGGGGTCCCGGGTCCAAGGTTGTCAGTTAGATATATTTTTTTAAATGTGTAATATTTAATTCAAATTCAATAAATATTTTATGAAACTATTTCCTTTTTCTTTTATGAACATATAGATTTTGAGATTTCTTTAAAGAATTTCTCAGTAAATTGTTTACGTTTTAAGAAAAAAAAATTCTACAAGTAAAACCTATGTTATTATTTATAATATCAGCAACAAATGTTTGATGTTAATTAAATGAACTTTCAAATGTATAATATGTATTTGAAATTGAAGAATTTTTATAAGAGCATGGTTAAAATAATATGCATAGTACACCCCATTTCGTACTATGTATATAGATATAGGTCAATAAATTGAGATTTAAGTTGCTCAATAAATTCTTCATATGAAAATATTGTAGGAAAAAAAATTTGTGATTTTTAGAGCTTTCTTGCTATTTTTTAAATATTTTTTAAAAACAGTCCAGATTTAATACTACAAAAGTGCTATTTCTGGGCTGTTTTTAAAAAATATTTAAAAAATAGCAAGAAATCTCTAAAAATCACGAAATTTTATTTCCTACAATATTTTGATATGAAGAATTTATTGAGCAACTTAAATATCAATTTAATGACCAAATTAAATACAAATGACCCCATAGTACGTTATGTGGTGTACTATGCATATTATTTTAGCCATACTCTTTTTATAATATAAATATGTATACAAATGTATATTTTTAATTCTGTTCAAATAAATAAAACTTTCAAATATGAATAAAAAACATTTTTTAAGAAAAATATAACTAGTGAATTTTAGCACTTTTCTAAGAATGCGGCATATCATTTTAAAACATTGGCCCTCATTTAGAGTGAAATTTTTGAAAAGAACGCTTGGTCTCCTAATTATTTAAATTTCATGTACGATGCTTAACATATGATTAAGTTAAGATAAAACATATGCAAGTTCCACTTATCTTAATTTTCAAACTGGTGATAATTTCTTCATTAAAAAAATATAAAATTTGATCTTCAAGGAGCTCTTATACGAAGATCAAGTTCAACGGTTTGAATCGTTCATTTAAACTTTGAAATTGAAGATACGAAGGTAAAATATCGCACAAGTGGTGCTTTGTGAAGTATCATAGCCTCACTCTTTTAATTATATCTTTTCTGGTTTGATATATACTCTGTCTGATTTTTTAATACTAAATTTTCCGCTTATACGATATGTATCTATTAAATTAAAATTCGTAATTTCTAATAATATAAAATTAACATTCTTCAACAATTATTTTTATTTTAAGAAACGGTAAAAAAAATCCTACTCAATGGAAGAAAATTGCTACGGAGAACTTTAGATAAATTTGAATCAAACTTGAGTGGAAAAAAAATCTTTATTCCTATTAAAAAAAACTATAATCCAATTATTTTGTCGCCTCTTCTTGTAAAATTTTAATTTCTTATTTGCTGGTGCCATGAATGCAGTGGTGGCGGTCTGGCGGAGCCACGTTAGATGCAGGTGCAGCTAAACTTCACTGAAAAAAAAAATTCATAAATGATCATACATATTATAATATTTTGAAAAATGACTATGTATTTGAATTTTTTTGACATAAATGATCACGTAAAATAATTTTTTTCTAAAAATAACTATCATTTCGAACTCCTGAAAAGAACCGTAAATCTTAAACCTCCTGGCGAGAATCCTGAATCCGCCCCTGCATGCATGTCACAATAATCCACTCTCTAAAAATACTAATAATATGGTTAATAATAATTGATCATATATTGCTCTGTTATTCAGATTTCCAGAATGCAAATGTGTTTTTGGCTCTAATCAAAATCAGATTTTACGATCAAGACGAATTGCATGCTCTCTATACAGAAATCATTAATTATTGATACGTTAGTTATTGCGACGTAGACTGTCCATCTAATTAATTATGAAACGAACAAGGAACGTCGATTTTCAAATATGAGACAAAATGGTCAACCATGCAAGATTCTAACCTTCCAATTATACATATATACGTACAGAATCTGTAACGAACACTCGGATGTTGACATTTCAGTATAATAAACAAGAAATGTGAAGCCATTTCTACCGAAGACGACAAAATATATATATATATATATATATATATATATATTGTCGTCTTCGGTCAATATGTATCAGTGTCAATTCAAGTAGAAATGACTTCACATTTTTGGACTATCGGTAGTCTTTTTTTTCTAGCCTTCAGTAGCTTTCGTCATAAAAATCAATGAAAATGATCGATTCGGATCGTTGAAAACATTCTCCATACAAATATAGACTTAGAGACTACATTTTACATTTTTTGAATTTTTTTACTATTTTATCGGAGTTGAAAATGTATTTATCTATCGATCTATGAACATCCAATTTTCTACCCATCCGATAAAATATTAAAATTTTTATAAAAATGTAAAATTTGGTCTCCAAGTCTATATTAGTATGACGAATATTTTCAACGGTGCGAATCGAACATTTTCATTGATTTTGATGGAGAAGGCGACTAGAGGCTACAAAAAAGAGGCTATGGATTTCTTCTCATATATATATATATATATATATATATATATATATATATATATATCGAACTGGGCTATGGTGCTTGATCATCAAATCTCACAAACGGACCGTAAAAATTTCGATTTATCATGCTCAATAATTTATTTATATCAAAATCTTGTGGGATACCAAAATTTTCTATTTTTTGAATCTTGTAAGTATTTGTTTTGGATTTTTGAAAGTGACCAATTTTATGTATAAGCCTTGATTATTTTTATTACTATTTTTTAGTCATTTTCAAAAATTCAAAAAAAATACTTACAAGATTCAAAAAATAGAAAATTTTGGTATCACGCAAGATTTTGATACAAAGAAATTATTGAGCATGATAAATCAAAATTTTAACGGTCCGTTTGTGAGATTTGATGATCAAGCACTGACCCCTTGGTGCTTGATCAAGCACCATAGCCCAGTTCATATATATCATATATATAGAGTTGTGATAAAATACTTTATAAAGCACCAACATGCATATACTTTAGGTTCGTATCTCTAGATATAAAGTGCAAATAACCGATCAAGATCGTTGAAAATATTCTCCATACTAATAAAAATTTGGAGACCAAATTTTACATTTTTTTGAATTTTTTTACTATTTTATCGGGTAAGTAGAAAGTTCATTAATCTAACGATTTACAGACCTTAAATTTAACCAATTTTGCATCCATCTAATAAAATAGTAAATTTTTTTAATAAAATGTAAAATTTGGTCTCCAAATTTTTGTTAGTATAGAGAACATTTTCAACGGTCTTGATCGGTTGTTTTCACTTCAAATCTCGAGATACGAGCCTAAAGTATATGCATGGTTGTGCTTTATAAAGTATTTTAGCACAACTCCATATATATATATATATATATATATATATATATATGCATCGAGTAACTTGCATTAAAGTTTGCTTTAATTTTAATTTTGTACAAATTCCTTGTCAATATTATCAACGAAGCGTCATATATAAACAATGTCTACAGTGCTAGAATTCAATATGAAATTCTATTTTGTGTGATTAAAAGATCGTCCAAATAACAAGTTGTTTATGAATCCTCCTGTGTAAGAAATGGTGACAGGTATATTGGCAATGAATAATTGATGATCCTGACAGTTGCAAAAATAAACACTTTCTATTCTTATAATCAAACACTTCAAAAACAATCTATGCTTAATTATACTTATTTATCTGAACAAGTGAACATATATATATGTGAAAAAAAAGAATCTATTACAAATTTACAACGCAGCAAATATTTTGAAATTTTCACATTTTATGACATTTAATAGAATATTAAGTGAGTGGTCCTACAATTGAAAAAAAAAAATTATATCAAACGAAAAGGCCTGACATATCTATAATTTATTGGTTTCGAAAATTATATAATTTATAATTCAATTAAACATGTCAATGATTGTACTAGTTTTAAAAATATTAAATTAAATTAATAATTATACTACAACCAATTTATTTTAGGACAATCCAATGTGATATTCGAGCTTTTTTTCATGTGAATTACAGTCTTTTCTTCTTCTGTTTTTTGGTGTAGTTCTTTTGGGGACATCCCCTCAAGCAAGAGTATTAAGTTACCAGTTTGTAGCTAGTCATGCACCGTCATGCTACAAAATACATGTTTGAATAAATTAATAATAATAAATGCGTAATTAGTTCAGCTTGGCATATGTACTGGTGTACTAAGTAGTAACATGAACTCTGAATCAAAAAAAAAAAAAAAAAACATGAACTCTGCACTAATAAAGTATGAACAGCCAATAAAACGGGTCACAATCCTCGGACTATCCGACCCAACCATTTACTGCAATTAAAAGCTATGTACAATCTACTCTGACAAGTCCAATATCATTAAAGAATAAGAGCATGAATGGATTCGAATCTGGTGCCGCGCGCTACCGTTCCGTACGGATCGAACGTTTATAAATTAATGCGCTGTAAGCAACGATCTGTCGTGATTTGATTCAGGGGGTCTGTATTTTTAAAGTTTATTTGCACGAATCTTGACACAATTGAATGGTCCAGATTATCTGTGAGTCATGTGTCGCGCGACACAAGATCTTAACTCGAGCATGAGTACAGTAGTTCACGAAGCACTAAACAATCAATATTTCTCCTTCGTATCTTTAAGTTTAAAGTTCAAACGATTGATTCAAATCGTAAAAATTATCTTCATATTAAAAAAAATTTAGAGATCAAATTTTGTATTTTTTAGAGTTTATTTATTATTTTTAAAGAAGATGAAAAGTTGGTTAATCCAGTGATTTTTGAATTATTTGATATGAAAGATTTTATATATCTTTAAAAAATAATAAAAAATCTAAACAATGTAAATTCGATTTCTAATAAAATTTAATATAAAAATCAAGTTTTATAATTTGAAATGGTGGCTTGAACGTTAAAATTTGAAATAAAGAGACGAAGTAGCCATGCTCAAATAATAAAACAAAATAAAATAACCTACACAACTATACCCTAGATATATGCGGCGTGAACTAACAGTGACATAGTATGATGAGTTATTTGACACATATAATTCATACCATTTGAACTTTATATGATGCATGTGATGTAGAGGATCCCATCGGAACGGGATCTGCTGATGTGCGGGACGGTGTAGCGCATCATTTGGACTGTCCGATTTTCACTGATTGTATCAAAATTCGTGTCTAAGTATAAAGGTCTCCTGATTTTCATCTCTGACGATCGATCGCGAAATTGACGATCGATCCGGACCGTCCATTTTCTATAGCGCGCTACACCGGATCCGAGTCCACATACATCGGGAACAAAAGCGACCCCTGCAATCGAGTTTGGATCTTATAGATTTGTAGTTGTACCACCTTTTTTTTTGAGTAAATTTTTACTATTTTACCTCGCTTTAGTTCGGTCTTGTGACTCTTAGTTCCTTTGTTCATAATTTCAGTTTTTTTCTTAATATAAATTTTTTAAATATTTTGTAATAAAGGTGAGTTTTATTTTTTTAGATGAACCATATTTCATCTAAAAAATTAAATACTCTTTCTTTCTTTTTTTACAAAATATTTAAAACTTTTCTAGTAGTAAAAAACTGCATAATTTTACTGGTTTTTATTTGATCCCAACAAGGTTTGCAATACAACAAAAATTACAATTTACATGGTTTCTTAAAACAATTTGTTCTGCATTTTTTATTCATCCCAGAAAGGTATTTAAACTGATCTCCTATGTGTTTTGTGGTGAGAGTTCTCTTTGTTTTTCCATTATTAATTGGCCAAAAATAGTAAAGATCAAGTTAAATTTTGTTTTTTTTTTTGAAAAAGTAGTTAAATTTTGTTCGTTAAGATGTTAACAATGACAAGGGTTTCCATGATATGGTAAAAAGCACCGATTAAAAGTTGTTTGTTAGTCGTTGTTGCTAACTCATGTATAATAATAAAAAGGATGCAAAGTTGAATGAGAAATGTTTATTTTTAGCCATTAATTGTAAAACTCCAAATATAATTGAACACAAAGTAAAATTCCTCGTTTTCCCTCTTTGAATTCTCAATAGAAACTTCATGTCAATTGTCAATTTGTCATGCCCACTCACAAAATGGTCCTTACAATAATTCTTCTTTCAAGGGGCTCATGAGTTGGTCTAATTTGTAGAAGCACGATGTATAGAGAAAAAAACAGCGATGATGTGCACTATACTATACCATCTCTTCTTGAAAAAGACTGCTGGGCTTCCCTAAAACTGATTGTTGATATTCTGTGAGCTTGGCGTTGTGGCCTTTATGTGGTACTTAAAACAAGGTGATTCTATTTTTTTTTGGAGTAGGCTAAGCGCATCTCCAACAGTAATTGTTTATGAATTGTTTATGCGAATGTGTTGATTATTTTGTAATTGCTGGAGTATATGACTATTGTTTATTTGGTAATTATGGAAAAAAATTGATTATTTAGCTATTATGACTATTCTTTTTTTTTTTTGAAGATGAGTTGGTCAAATGTTTAATTCTTGTTGGTCAAATATTTAATTCTCAATTGTTTGCTTGATTGTACCAATGTAGAAATGGATTGCTTAATTTTTAAAATTTCTATAATTATTATTTAGCAATTAATTTCAATTGTTGTATTGGAGATGCTCTTAGCCAACAATTTTCATTAAAAAGAAAATGAAAAAGGTGATTCTATTTGTACTAATGAAAATTTACATTATATAAAAAAAAACACTTCAAAAGTTCTGCGAAATCCATTGTTCTCCCCTCCAAGGCAATAACAGATATCAAATGTGCCTAGGTGAAGTATGAAATATATCTATCGAAGATGATTGTCACAAATTATAAAAAAATATGAAATGTTATTTTCTTAGTTAATGTAATTTCGTAAAGAAGGAATAAAAATAATGAAATAACATTAACACATGATGTAAGACAAATAAATTACTATTTGGTAAGAAAAAAGAAAATACTTGATGTCAATAAAAAACTTTATATATGTAGGTGACACAATTGTATTTAGATTTTCTCAAATAAAAAAAATAAACAAATAATAATATACTGAAAGAGTGTGATGTCACACAAATAATAATTATTATTGGTGTCAAAGAGAAATTATTGAATGTAAAAAGTAAATGTTATATATTGAAGGGAGACAGTCGTGTTAAAATTTATCATTTATATGAAGAAAACTAAAAATGACGTTTTTTTAAAGACAATCTAATGTCTAGCTGCAAACGAAAATACTTGATTATGTCAAAAGAATTTTTTTATGATACAACGATGTTAATCTTGCAATCTACATATGAACATATTTGCTAAAGTTCGGACTAACCTTGAGCTCTGTTTGAAGAAAAATAGAACAATGATTACAGAATATCAAATAAGAGGCATACACAGAAGACCACACAAGGCGAGATAGAAAAGATCAAAGGAATTAGCAAGAACTCCATCCATCGAAATTAAAGGGACAGACGAGGGAGAAAAAGAAAAGAAAAATGTTTGTACAATCACTATTCCCTATCAATCCGCATATTATTATAATATTATTCGAATTATTATGTATATTATTTTGTACTAAAAAAATATTATATATTTTATCAAAATAATATAATAATTTAAATAATATGCAAAATTATTTTAGTATAAAAAATAACATATATAACTTTCAATAAAAATCCACGTGCATAATAATTTTAGTTACAGGAATACAGCTTCTTCTATTTTTTATAGCCTGGTCCTCTTACTACTAATTAATTACAATTTCCATAAAAGCACTGCACCTCAGGCCCCACGATTGCAAACCATACTCATCTAAGAATCATGATTAGATATCTGACAAAATTCGTATGGATGAGACACATTTGAAAAATTCGAGGTCACGATTCGACTCGGTTTGACCTAAGAATAAACTCATGTGGACCCGTTAAAAAAATGGAAGTCAGAGACGGATTGCGGCCATTCTTCTTGAAAAAATTCGTGCTAAACCCAACTCGGAATAAATCCGACCCGATCTGTCTAATTCGTAATAACTTGTCATTAACCCGTGCAAAACCGTCCAAACCGACTAAACCCGTGAAAAACCGCGCAAACTTGCGCAAAATATGGCCAAAACCGTAATAACCTTTTAAATTAAAAAAATTCAATTTTTTTTCAGAAATATTAATAAAAAGAAAAAAAATCAATCGACCAAAACCGTTCACCCTCTAACTCAGTCCGAACCATCGGTCCGCTACCCAAGGATGGAGCTACATGAGGCTAGGGAGGGGCAGCTATCCCACTCTGAATTTTTTTTTTACAAAATAAGCTTGTGTATTTGTACGATTTGTTAATATTTTTTTGTAAAATAATCATGAATATTTAAAAATGTACATCATTTTGTCCATTTCTGAAAAAAAATAATAAATTTTGTCCCCTTTGAAAAAAATTTTGAATCTGCTACTCACGCTACCCCATTTTGAACTCCCTAACCATGATCCATCAATCCAAATCTTCTCAAACCCCCCACCCCCCGCCGTTTTGCCTCAAAAGCTAAAAGATATTATTTTTATGTTTTAAGCATTCAATATTTAAATCACCGATATAGAATTAAAGAATCCCCCTTCTGGTGCTTTCCATTTATGTACGTCGTGCATATTCTCAACCTAATTCTTGGATGAATTAATCAATTTTCAATTAACTAAGGCCCATGTAATCATGTATGGAATTAGCAAGTTACAGTGGAAAAGATATAAGTGATACAATTTATGTACAGCTGTCAAGTGTCTAGCTTCCCACATATATATAATTATTTTGCATCATTCTTTTTCTGGAAAATGAGCAGCTTTTATTATATATATATATATATATATATATATATATCACGTCCACATCCAATTATTCCGGTAATTAGGGAGACGATTTAAGTACTGTAATTGGTCATAAAATGCTTTGCTTTGCATATCTTTTTCAACAAATTATGCATTTATGACCCCACCATACTTTCCCATTTTGGCATCAAGATATTAAAATTCTCTTTAGTGATTTGGTGCATATAAAATTTGGAAACTTAAAGATAATTTTAAAATTAATATTTCTGATACGAATTGCCGCAACATCAGTGAAGTTGGTTCGGAATGGAGTATTTAAATTTTTTCATAGGGCAGGCTACAGACTCCACTAGACCTAATTCAAATATGATATGGCAATTGTATGTACCTATTAAATGAGATTGCATTACTTCTCCGAGACTTAAAACGAGAGTAATACTAATACACTTATACACTACCAGCGCATTAAATTAGAGATTTTTAAACATAAAAAGGAGACAAAAGGTAACCATACCGGAGGTGATTTACAGCCTGAAACGTTAGGAAGAGCCGGGATCCGAGATCGCACGCACGGACAGAACACGGGCCCACCTAGTGTTTTGAACTAATCGCCGTCCTTCTAAATCCTGATGTAGATCTAACGGTACAGATGAACTCTGGGCCCAAAGCCTAAGATAGGTGGGAAAGCGCCACGTCACCTCTCTCCCTCCCCCCTCTAAAAAGAGAAGCACTGCACGCGAGATCCCTTGCTTTCTTCCCCTCCTCTCCACTCTTTCACATTCTCTTCTTTCTTTCATACCGCTCCTCTGTTCTCAGTTTCAATCTCTGTAATATCCACATTTTTTCTTTGTATATACAATCTGTAGAGAAAACACTGCTTAGTGTGAAATGGAGAGAAAAGGCAAACCTCCTCGGTGCGACCAGCCATCGTTCTCTTCTACTCTCCTTGATGCGATATACCGGTCGATTGATGAATCGGATGGTACCGGTACAGAACCACATAAGCGTGCCTCGAGACAATCAGACCGGTACACTTACAAGTTGGATTCCTTGAAGAGTACCGGTATGATAAACCACCACCATTCGTCGGGTAGAACTAAGCCCAAGGCCTCGGGAAGGCACCGGTCTGGCGGTTGGGCCCACTCGACGTCAAGCTCTTCAGATTGTTCCAGCTATGGCGGTTTCTCATCATCTGAGGCCGAGTCGGTTTGGCTCAAACCTATACGTACCACACACCGACCTGATCCGGTTCAATATCATTTCCCGGCTCAATCCCCTGCTATTAATTCACATGAGAGCAATAAGAAATCGAGTTCGATAAAAGGTCGAATAAAGGAATTCAGAAAAACGAAGCAACAGCTGCCGGCATCACCTGGGGCCCGGCTCACGAGCATACTGAACGCCATTTTCCCTAAGAAGGCCTCGATATCGGCGAAAGGGAGAGGTCAAGTGCCGGAGGTGGGGTCCACTTGCTCCAGCGCATCATCTTACACCAGATCGTGCCTCAGCAAGACTCCTTCAACAGTGAAGAGATCGGTGAGGTTTTGTCCAGTGAGAGTGGTGGTAGGGGAGGAGGAAAGCGGCGATCACCGGATAGAGACGGAGGGGAAAAAGAGAGTAGCGGAGATTTTGCGAGGCTTGGAAAGGGATGAAGAGGAGGAAAAAGATAGTAGCGATTCGAGCTCAGATCTGTTTGAATTGGAGGATCTAACGGTCGGCATTGAGCGGAGGTTTAGAGATGAACTACCGGTGTACGGTACAACGAGTCTTGGGATCAATAAAGGGGTTTCGCATGGTTTATGTCGTCCTGTAATGTAGGATTTGTTTGCGAAAAAAGAATTTCGAATGATTTTATTCGATTTTCACCTTCTTTTTTGGGTTATTAATTAACTAATAGTTTTGTAAGGAACTTTTTACTTGCAAGTCCAGACTTCTTTTTTCTTCTCTTTTGTTAACCACTTAACGTAGTTGATGTCTTGATGATTAGGTGGGGAGTAGGGATATGCCATAAGCCCTCGGTTTTCAGCTCGGCTCCTGTAAAGTCTCTGTCGGATCCGGCTCTTATTAAGATTTCGAAAGGGTCGGACCTTATAAGGGCCGGGCCTTAGAAGGGCTGGGCCTTATTTCAAAAATACAGGCTCCTATTTATCCGGTCCTTTCAAGCCCCGATCCCGTCCGGCCCTTATCTGGCCCTTTGCAACCCTTATTCACGGCAGCCCCTCAAACCCTTATCAAACCCTTTCACAATTAAAAAAAATAGATCAAAGCCCTTATTACCCGGTCCTGATCCGGCCCTTTGCAACCCCGAGGGCCTGATAGGAGCCGGGCCTTAGAGGGGCCGGGCCTATTTCCTTAGAACAAAGCCCTTATTACCCGGCCCCTATTAAGCCATTTTTAGATCCGGCCCTTACCCGGCCCTTTCGTAGGCACTTTAGGTCCGGCCCTTGTAAAGTTCGGTCCGGCTCTTAAGACTTTGCCTAGTGGGGAGTACCGTTAGAGATGTATATTTTAAAGTATTTTGAGAATTAGGGGATGAACAAAAAATTGTGAAAAGAATGGTAGCTTAATAGAGATGAAATGGGAAGGCAAATATGGGTATAATCTTAGAAGATGGTAGGAAATTAAATGTAGCTAATTGTGAAAATATTGGTATTTTTATTGCAAGAAAAAATTGATATATGTATTTCTCTTTCTTTTGAAGTCATCACGTTCTCTTCTTTTTTAAACTGAGCACGTTATTACTTTTCTTCCATTCTCACTCTTTTTCTCTAATTTTTTAATATGGTTAAAACAATCTAGCCATCGTATTTGTTGAACCACTTTGTGTATTGTTATTATGGTTTCCTATTTCAAATTAGATAAAATTCAGTTTACTAAATCCAGAAATTAGAAGCTGAAATTGGGTAAAATGGAAATCATAAAATCTCAGAAGAACATCTTTCAATCTTCAACATAAGAATTAACAGTTGATCTTATAATGAGCTTACATCCAGCATCTTTTGTGCGGGGGATCGTTGGTTGAAATTTGATTAAAAATTCTTTCTAAATAAGTAAAATGAATTAAGATGGGTGGAAGAAAAATGATTAATTAAAGTTGATAATATGATAAATTTTCTGCAACTAAATGGCCCTATATGCTCTTCCTAAAAAATAATATACAGACCGAAACAAAAATCATGTGTCACAACAAATCACATACTTCACACACCAGAAAGAGAAGAGTGAGGTTATGATGTTCCGTGAATTACAAAATCTGTTGTACTTCACATGTATATCTTGAATTTCAAAGTCTCTACGATCGATTCAAATCGTTCAACATGATTTCTATATTGAAATCTTTTTAAAAGTCAAATTTTATATTTTCTTGAATTTTTTTTAGAGAGATGAAAATCACTCATAACAGATGACCCCACAAATCGTTAAATCAACAACTTTTCTATCTATCTAAAAAATAGTAAAAAAATCTAAAAATCTAAAAATTCAGTTTCCAATGAGATTTCAACATGAAGATCATGTTCAACGGTTTGGATCACTCGTTCGGCTTCAAAATTCGAAATATAGATGTGAAGCATAAGATATTTTGTACTTCGCAGAACTACATAGCCCAACTCGAAAGAGAAATATTGTGTATATTGTATGCCACTTCTATTTTTCTATTTGACAAGATTTTGAAATAGAAGCTTCTTTGTGTTTATTAGGGACCTTTAGAACATTTATGATTATGGATATAAGATCATCATTTGGGTACGTAAGGCAGAAATCAAATTTTACTTCATTAATTTCTATCCGATTGTAAAAAATAAAAGCAATGCTCTCTCTTGAAACCGTAATAATCTACATTAACCAAACAAAGGTCATCTGGTGGCAGGGGAGGGTCCAGTGTACGTATTGACGGATTTAGAATTTTAATTTGAAATAGACACAAATAATTTATAAAAACAAAAATTTCAACTAAAATATTGAATATGTTAGAAATGAAAGACAATTCAAGTAATAAAAAATATCGATGTAAATAATGATAATATAACAAATACAAATATTGAATATGTTTTACATATTAACAAAAGTAATATTGGAGAAATACAGTAATAGTGTAATATTTAGAAAACCAAATCTGTGAAGTCAAGACGACTCCTATGGAACTTCATATTTTGAAAATTTTACATCTTTATTATCAACTCTATCAAATAAATTATTTTAATATTTCGAAATAAATAAGAGAGGGAGTGCTGGTAAATTAATTCAGATAGAAGTCGTTTTTGTTACAATTTTGCATGATGAATACAAATGATCTTGGGTTAATATTGAATACTTATGAGTAGTTAAAAGGATCATGGAGGAGCTTTTCAAATTTTGCATCAACGTCTTGCATTGCTTGTGGAGTTTATGCATCCTTGATGCACCCTGAAAAAGAATTCGATAAGCTAGGGACCTATAACGCTAATTTAGGATCATGAAAATGTAAACAACATAAACAAATTAGTATTGATTAAGATGCTAAATATTGAATTCAATCCATGTGATGTCATTTTAGATTAAAAACACTAGCATCAAGGTGCTAACTGCCAAATTGATTAAGATGCTAACTGCCGAATTGATTAAGATGCTAATTGTCAAGCTGATTAAGATGTTAGTTCAGAAATAATTCAGGATGAGGCACAATTTCTAAATTTCACTGAGTTTGTGTTCAATTTGACAATCCAGGCAGTTCGGAAAAAATTCAAGATGGGGCACAATTTCTAAATTTCAATGAGTTTGTGTGCAATTTGACAATTCAGGAGTAGGCACTTGCCTACACTCGAGTTATACTGGATCCGCCAATGAGTGTAGGCTAGGGGACAATATGCCGCTGAAAGTCATTAATAGCGCATTTACAGTATGTCAGGTATAAAATGAAGAATATTGAAGATCGTTTCTGTAGTAGTGTCTTTTGATGTGTCCTGAGTGTCCAAATGTTTTCACTTGACATTTAAATCAGCACAATAAGATACAAGCCAATAGAAAAATCAATTTTTAATCTAGTTTAAAATTAACAAGTTAAGAAGCCTCGTGTTATTAATAAACCAAAAAAAAAGTAAAAGTATTAATAATCGGAGATAAAATAAATTTTTCATGGGTGTTGGTGCGGGTATCGTATCCGATACGATGTGGATGCGGGGATACGCCATTTAAAAAAAAAACTAGAATATGGGAGTATATATAGAATAATAAAAAAATCACATTATATATTAAAATGTTTGATTTTGTTTACATTCAACTACCACTATAGATATATGTTATCTAGTATTTTGTTCTAAAATAATGATATATATTGCTATGTAGGTTTTAGAAGTAATTAAGATTAAATTAAGTTTGTTCTGTAAGAATTCAAGATAGTGCTCTAATTTAGTATATTTTACTGTAGGAATCACGAGATAGAATATCCTAGATGATAAGCCAAGATTATAAAGCTCTTTCTTAGCTTTCCAACGCATTTTGAATCAGCTTAATCGAAGTTCAGATGAATGACTTATGACCAAAATACTGACCGTTGTGCACTGAAAATATCTCAGTCGTATCCTGCCGTATCATGTGCCGTATCTCTGCCGTATCCTGCTGTATCCTGTGCCGTATCCCAGCCGTATCCTGTCGTATCCCAGCCGTATCCTACCGTATCATGTCGTATCTCAATATTGAAATAATACAATACGCCACGTGGAGTATCCGGTGCGTATCGCTCCCGTATCCACGTCGGATACGTATCCTATACGCGATGCGGCATGATTTTGGAGTATCCGGGCAACCCAGATTCTTGTTTTATTTATATATTTCTTCTTTTTTTTGTTTTCTTACTTTACTTTTTCTATTTATCTTCAATTTTCTTGTTATTTTTCTATTTATCACTTCTAATTTTCTGTTTCTTATTTTTTTAAATTAAATTTTGAAATTTGAAATATCTGCGATTTGATAGCTGTAAAAAACTGTATGTTCTACATCCAGCTGTCAGATTGCAGAACGAACAACTTTTTTTATTTTTTTATTTGACTTTATCACCAATTATTACTAAAAAAACCAATGAGAAATGTTAAGATATTATCTCCGATTATTAATTCTAAATGCCTCCTCTACTACGTCTACCTCTCGACATTCTTTGATAAACTCAGAGAGATCCTTTTTCACCTTCAATTCATTACAAAAATAAATAGCAGATATTTTAGTACCTCCTCTACTACGTGTACCTCTCTACATTCTTTGATAAACTCAGAGAGATACTTTTTCACCTCCCTTCACTTCATTACAAAGGTAAATAGTAGATATTTTAACTAAGGCTCCAATCAAAGAGTGAGGAGTCAGTTCAAAATCACATAACAATTATATACTAATCATTGATATGGGATATAAGTTAGGCCATTTTTCACTTGCTCTGATTTAGTAAGTGACAATTGTGGTCCTCAGATTTTGATTCGGATATGGTATTGGATATATGATTTATGTATGTGTGGTGATTCTTAGTTTCAAGCTTTTAAATTTGGGAGCTGATACAGTGATACACAATTTGATACGCAATTGATACGTTCGTCCATTTCGTTCTAAAATCCTCTTCATTTTTTACAAACTGTTCTCTCCAGTTAATTTGTAATGCATATTAATTAATTTATAATTTGTAATGCATGTTAATTGTTTTGAGTTACGATTTGTAATGCATGTTATATATGATAGATTTTCATTTCGTATATATGCGAATTTGTAATGCATATTAATTTATTTATAATTTGCAATGCATGTTAATATATGATAGATTTTCATGTCGTATATATGTGAATTTGTAATGCATATTAATTTGTTTGTAATGCATATTAATTTATTTATAATTTGTAATGCATGTTAACTGTTTTGAGTTACGATTTGTAATGCATGTTAATATATGATAGATTTTCATTTCATATATATGCGAATTTGTAATGCATATTAATTTATTTATAATGCATATTAATTTTTTGGTACATATTCATATTTTCCCAGTTGTTATGCATATTATTTTTTTTCACAGTTGCTATGCATGTTATTACAGCAACCATGCATATTAAATTGACTAACATGCATAAAAGAACAAAATTAAATTTAAGATGCACAAAAACTAGAATAACACCAATACACCAGAAATAACTTGCATAATAACAAATATAACATGCATAACAACAGAAATAACATGCATAAAAGAACAAAATTAAATTTAAGATGCACAAAAACTAAAATAACACGAATAACACCAGAAATAACTTGCATAATAACAAATATAACATGCATAACGACATAAATAACATGCATAACAACAACTAAATAAGTATGCATGTGTTTTTCAATTAACATGAATAACAACAGAAAATTAAGTTTAAGCTACATTACATCACAAAACTACTATAACAACTATAATAACATGCATAACAACCAAATAAGTATGCATAGTAAATTAACCAACAAGCATAACAACAGAAAAATAAAGTTTAACATGCATAACAACTATAATAAAGTATGCATAATAAATCAAATAACAAGCATAACAACTAGAATAACATGCACGACACTAGAATAACATGCATAACAACTTATAACAAAAAATAAGTATGCATAGTAAAATCAATCAACATGCATGACAACTATAATAATATGCCTGACAATCATATTTTGTATGCTGACGTTTTCAATTAACATGCATAACCAAATTAAGTATGCATAGTAAAATCAATCAACATGCATGACAACCATATTTTGTATGCTGACATTTTCAATTAACATGCATTACCAAATTAAGTATGCATAGTAAAATCAATCAACATGCATGACAACTAGAATAACGTGCCTGACAACCATATTTTGTATGCTGGCGTTTTCAATTAACTTGCATAACCAAATAAGTATGCATAGTAAATCAACTAACATGCATGACAACTAGAATAACATGCCTGAAAACCATATTTTGTATGCTGACTTTTTCAATTAACATGCATAACCAAATTAAGTATGCATAGTAAAATCAATCAACATGCATGGCAACTAGAATAACATGCCTAACAACCATATTTTGTATGCTAGTGTTTTCAATTAACACGCATAACCAAATAAGTATGCATAGCAAACTAACTAACATGCATGAAAACTAGAATAACATGCCTGAAAACCATATTTTGTATGCTGGCGTTTTCAATTAACATGCATAACAACAGAAATAACATGCATAACAGCAGAAATAACATGCATAACAAATATAACATGCTTTCCAGAGAAGAATCAATCGGAACTAGGAATCAATCGGAACAATGACGCGATGAAATAGTTTTCAAATAGGAAATAAAATGGAACTGTCCAGTTGTCAAGGTGAAAAAATTTCTGGAGGTGTCCATTGAATGGAGACGTCCATTCGGTATCAATTGCGTATCAAATTCGGTATCCCTAAAACATTTTCCTTTAAATTTTAAGATAAAATTTTGAGTACTTCAAAAACGGGCACATGTAGTACTCTAGCTTATTTGAATGTTCAATTCATAACGATTGATAAAATTGATTCACTTTTAACTTTTGATATATTTTCAAAAAATCACTTTTTATTAATCTCAATGAATTAAATGATTAAGATTAGGGGTGCAACCGGATTAGATATTTATCCGATTATTCGAATTCGAATTTTAACGAATATCGGATATTCGAATCGGATACGGATAAGAATATAGATAATTTTTTATCGGATACGGTTTCAACTTTTGAATCGGATACAGATACAGATTCGATAATTATTCGAATCCGGATCTTACGGATTTTCGAATATCCGCCAAATATTAAAGGCGCAAGTCTATTGTATTTATGTTTCTTTTTTATAGCTAAGTAAATTAATTATTTAATTATTTTATTTATTGATAATATTAAAAAATGAATTATAAAGATAATACTTATTGTAACATTTTAATTTTCCCATTAAATTTATTTTATAATATTATTTAAATTAATTTATTATTGAAAAATGATATATTAATGATTTTTTTCATAATGTACTCGTTCCATTTAATTATCTGAATTATATTCGTATTTGCATCCGTATCCATTTATTATATATTTATATGATTCGTATTCGTATATGTTTATCATCCGATTTGTATTTGTATCTGAAACTATTATCCGTCCGTATCCGATTCCTCTAATTTTTAAAATTAACTAGAGTATTCAATGTATATATCTTTTAAATTACTCAAGGATTTGCCAAATTTAAATTATCTTCGATGCACAATCTCTTGATACTTGGAGAAAAAAAACGCATATGATTTTATTGTCTTGGAAATAGAAACGTGAAACTTAAGGTACTAAATATATCAATGTATAACTATTTGTAAGTCATTCCTGTAGTTGAAGAATTGCTATTGATGATGTCCTTATCGGTGAGGCACGCAAGGACGTCATCATTTGCGCACTTTCTCTATTTAGAGCATCTTCATTTCTGAAATTCTAGAAGTTTCTAAACTGACGTGACAGTTTCTAAATGAGTTTCAGGAATGTAGATGAGTTTCTTATATAGAAATTTTGCTCAAGAGTTTTTTATTTAGCAACTATGCTTTAGAGTTTATAAACTATGACATGGCTTAATCATTAGTTAAAATTGATCGATATCTCATAATATTGATAATATTTGCTGACGTGTCAATTTAGAAACTCTACTTTTCAGTTTTAGAGATGGAAAGTTTAGAAACTAAAGAAAAATCAAATTTCTAAAATTGATGTGACAATTATTTAGAAACTCAAAAAAATTCAAAGATGAAGATGCTCTTAGCCACTTGTTGCCAAAAAAGCTTGATGAATGATGAGTCTGAATCAACCTAGACTCGTCAGTCTCTTCTTCCCTCTAGCTGTCAGTGCCGGGAAAAGCAGAAAAGAGAGGTAACCTTCCAGCCACTTCTCTAGCTAGCAAAGGAGTAAACAAAGGCTACTGGTGGGGGAGGTCGCCGACGGTCTCCCCCGCCACCATTTCATTTCCAAAAAAAATCTTGATTTTTCTGATGCTAGAAAACAATCCTGCTATTTCTATTGCAGGCTAACGAAGACTTCCTTCTCATGTCGATGTGTAAGAGGACGAGAGGAGGTTAGCCACCATTATCAATCGAGGTTTGTTGATGCCGAACCGCTACTCTTCAGAGAGAGGTATGCAGAAATACTCGACAGCTCGAGGATTTCTAATGGTATGGTTACTGTCTCACTCGCCTCACACAGTTCAACATGGAAATTAGAATAATTTTAGTAGCTGGATGTAAGATGTTGTCGTGGGTCATGCAAACAACTACAATTTAGATAGTTTGGATGATATGTTAGAATGTTGTGTTGCTTGTTGTATTATTGTGTGCTGTGACAATTTGTTGTGCTTGTGTTAGGAGAACTAGCTAGTTATTGTGTTTAGGATGGTTGGATAGATAGTGTGTTTAGTGTGTTTAGTGTATTTAGATAGCTACTTAGTGTGATTTGTGCTGCAACACAACATTAGAATTAGTGTGTTTTGCTATGTAAGACAATTTTATTACCGGCTGACAGTTGTGTCGATACATCGGAAAAAAGAGACGTATGAATTTAGAAATAATTGGCCGTAGACTTATAACACACACAAACAAACAAATCAGAAAACAAACTTGAAAACATCTCTAAAAGTAGCTCCTGTCGAAGCTTGACCCCATACGTCTACATGAAAGTCTTGTGCCTTACCAATACACTAGATAGGGCTTAACTAATTAATTGCTTTATGTTTTTCCTACTCTAGTCAGATTTAGTATTAAATTATTAATTGACTTTAAAAGTGTCAATTTATTTTTTATATTGTGGAAGAAAAATGGAAGTTTAGGAATGTCAAAAAAACTAAAGAAGAAAAAAATAAAGATAAAACTAATTGATATTCACTTTTAATTAATAAATAACTTTACTACTAATACATTATGAATGTAAAATCTTTTATCTTATTTTTTTAAAAAAGATGAAATTAAATCTTCCAACTTTAAATATTTCTAACTCTTCTAGGGTCCGTTTGGCAAATCAAAGAATAGCATCAGAATAGTGAAATTAGAATAGTAAAAATAGAATAGTTTGATTTTGGAAGAGTGGTAGAAGAGTGGTATTCTTGACTATTTTGAAAAGAAAAATTGTCGTTTGGCAAGTGTCAATTGAAATAGTAAAAATATTGATAGTTATGATAATAATAATGATTATGATATAATATAATAATATAATAAATTAACAATAATATGCATTATTTATCAGAATAAATAAACATAATAATAATGCTGAAATATTATAATCCTAATAAAAATAATAATAAATAACAAATAATGACAAATAATAATAAAATAATTATAATAAAGATGAAATATTATAATACTAATAAATAATAATAATAATAAATAAGAATAAATAAGAATAATAATAAAAATAAATAATAATAATAATAATATAATAATTATTATCATAAGTAATAATAAAATAATAATAATAATGAAATATTATAATACTAATAATAAATAATAATAACAACAATAATAAATAACAATAATAATAAATAATAAATAATAATGAATAAAATAATAATAATAATAATAATAATAATGATGATGAAATATTATAATACTAATAAAATAATAATAAATAAGAATAATAATAAAATATATAATAATAATATAATAATAATTATCATAAATAATAATAAAATAATAATAATGATGAAATATTATAATACTAATAATAAATAATAATAACAATAATAATAAATAATAAATAATAATGAATAAAATAATAATAATAATAATAATAATAATAATAATAATAATGAAATATTATAATACTAATAAAATAATAATAATAGTAATAATAAATAAGAAGAATAATAATAATATAATAATAATTATCATAAATAATAATATAATAATAATGATGAAATATTATAATACTAATAATAAATAATAATAACAATAATAATTGTAAGGATGAAATATTAAAATACAATAAATTTGATTAATTAGTCATACGGAATAGTGTATTCCGCTATTCCATCTATATGGTGGTATACCGAAATAATCTATTTTACCACTATTCTATTATTTCGAAAACACGTTTGGCACTCTTTAATTCCGAAATAGAACTCTATTCCAAAATAATGGAAGTGTCAAACACACCCCTATAGATTTCTAACATGCAACTCTCGTAAGAACAGTGTTAGAACTAAATTAAATGCCGGTTCCAATGACTCTTTTTATTTTGAACTGTTTTATTAAAGAAATGAAAGCTATATATATTCCACCTCGTAGTTACTCTTCTGAAAATAAATTTTGTTTGGATTTTTGTTTCTTGCCTCTGCTTTGCAGAACATTATAAGAACAAACAAGCAGGCGGATTCAGAATTTCCGTCAGGGAGGAGTAAGATCTATAATTTTTTTTCAGAGAGAACAAAATGATGCATATTTTTAAATATACATGATTATTTTGTCAAAAAATTAACAAATCGTAGAAATACAAGTTTATTTTGCAAAAAAAAAATTTCAAAATGAAGCAGCTGCCCCTCTCTGACCTCATGTAGCTCCACCCCTGCGAACAAGCTCTTTCATATGATATATACCATTTGGTAATTTGCACAATTTCTCATAAAAAGCAAACAAACAAATGAGAAATCCAAGAAATGATCACGGTAATTAAGAACTCGAACAAACATACCCGAAGTACTATCTGCAATAATAAATGGTTTCACGTGCCTGAACCCTACCAAATTTTGAGTTCCAGCTATGAAATCAATCCCAAAATCTGAAACCTGTTGCTCTGTGGGAACCATATCAGAAAACAAAACAGTTGCTTTACATGAACATTTTATGGCTGGGGGGATGGATCTCATGTTTGATCATGTGCTATGACAAAATAAATAGATAAGAGAAATCATTAATTTGTTCATTAATTGCTACTCACAACTCACAAGTTTCTCTTATTGGTATCTGTTGAAATCTGCCATGTACATTTATGGCTCTTCAATTCTATCATCCTTTTTCTTCTTCTTTTGTTATGCTGTTTGCTCAACTTTTCTTTAGAAAGATGTTTGTTAAATTAAAGTACCTTCAAAATGGAAAATCCAACTGAATGTCAATCAGAGAAGTTTATGGCTTTGAACCTCTAAAAAAATTATTATTTTTGTTGGGTCTTGCAGAATTACAAAATAGTAAACTAAAAATATAAAAAGTTAGTCTCCATAAAAAAATGCATATGAAAAGCATGTTGAACGACATGCCGTGACATATTGTACTTAAAAATTTGAGATACAATTCTGAAGTAAAGAAGAAATAAATTTCATGAAATATTTTAGTCTTACTACACACGTAATAGGTTGTAATAAATAAGACAGACACATAATTGTCACTTTGTCTTGTACAAGATATACACTTCTCATTAGTCGGCAACGAAAACAATTGCATAAATACCTTTGAAATAATTCCATCAAGAGTGTTCATGTATTTGTTAAGAAAATAATTCATTTCAGAGACTTGTACTAGCCAAAAATAAATATTATAATCGAAAGTAAATATTACACATCATAGGACAAATAGCTTAGACAAAAAATATGGCCTTAGACTAGTGGCTAAAAGCAATGACCTCTATATCATAACCTAGGCTAAGAGCAATGACTCTATATGAAAGGTTATGTGCTCAAAATCAGAATTGAAGAATTTTAGGACATTTTAAATTTAAATAACTTTTGACTCTCAACTTTATTTTAAAAAAAAAAAATAGCTTAAACAAACACAATTAGGTGCATTTTTTTCATTAATTTAGTTGTACTCAATAAATTACAGCTTTCCAACCTCCAAACATCTGAAATTACCTTCACTGGAAGTAATCTCAACTGTCAACTACACTAAACCCTTTTCCAGCGTTTCTGGACAGCCCCTAGGAAAGCCCAACGAAGGATGGCACTGTTTGAAGAATTTATTTTCAGGACTGAAATTGTACCATAATAGTTCATCTCTCTTCTCATAGCATATATATGTGTGACGTACTAAGGAAATAAGGTTCTAAATCAATTATTGAGATGATAAAAAGCTTTTGAAATATGAAATCCTGAAATGAAATGATAAAACCCAGCTCTTGTTTAAAAAGAAAGCCAATAGCTCACCACTAAAACAATTCCCAAGATATGCGATAGTTCCTTTCAATTGAACAACCAAGCTATTTTATTTGCGAAATAACAATGATTATGGCGGAGCTACATGTGATCACTTCTGAGCACCCAAACGCTGAAGATCTACCAATTGGTACAGATCGCCCCTCCTTTGCTTTATCAGGGGAAGGCTTGTCCTGGTACCAAAAGTTTTGCAATATTCATTTAGCCAAATCAATGTCTAGGCAAGAACAATTATGCATGTTATACCCAAACAGAAAACAAGTACAAAATCACAACTCAGACTAAGACATGATCAAAGAAAAAAAAGCTAGACATAAAATAAATATAAAATAAACAAAGCATATGCCTAGGAAAGGTTCAAACAAAGGAAACGAACAAAAAATGGTGAAGTATAAGAGAGAACTTACCTTCTGAGCTCAAGTAAAGAATAGTCAATCTCTGCCACAATAGTTGTCTCCTCATGCTCTGTAGTTGCAAGCACCTCTCCAAACTAACAAACCAACAAATTGAGGAAAAAAAAAATGTTACAAAAGGAAAACTCCTTGAACTACAGAAACTGTTGCTGCAATTAATAACTTAATATAAACTAGAACTGACAGGTCCAACAAGAGTTGAATGGCCCCAAGCAATATAGCCTGCACTTATATCACGAGCAGGGGAACAAGTCGCTACGTATAACTGCATCATAAAAAAAAAAGGTTCAGCTGTTATAAACTAAATGGGAAAAAAAATCACAATAAAAGATGCACATTCAATGGTCCGGGAGAGCAGGAAAGTAATATTACTTAGTAGCTTCTTAAAACACAGATTTTTCTTATTCAGGTTAGTTGTACCCACCTTTTCTAATGAAATTAAAGGGTGGCATCAGTGGGTCACTAATCATTAATGAAACAAAAAGTAATTAACAAGATGCAAAAGGAAGGAGAGTATAGCAGACCTGATTATCAACTGCCCTGTTAAGACAAAGGAAACTAACCATCAGTAGGTGAATTCCAGAAAATCGTGCTGAGTTTAAAGTGTAAGCATATAGGGTTTGATATTAAAGCTGTTGTTTGGGTTTATGAAACTGGTAGTAATGCAGTGCCAATGCAAGTTCCTATTTTTTGAAGAGTTCATGATTAGGTCAATCACCATTTTTTAAATTTCATCTATATTATAATTGAGAAACTTAAATCCAAGCAACAGATTATTTTGCATGAATGATACTTAAAATAAATCCAACACACGAGGCAGAAAGAAATTACCTGGCTCTTTGCAGCAACTCCCAGTGCAAAGGACCTGTCGTCATGTTGAAGGCTCCAGGATAGCATAGCAAATGCGCACCTTCCCCCAAAATAAACACATCCAAAGACTTTGTCATGATATTGTTTTCTTATAATAAAAGACAGACTTCATGTAAGACCTACTTTAATTTTATCACCAGTGGTAGCAGCTGGCTGTCCCTGCTACTATATATTCAGAAATCAATAGCTAAATTCACTATAATGGGTTCATATCGAAGTATCAAGTAATCTTTTGTCCAAGAACTGACTAAAAGGCTTTCTAATATTAGTATTTTTAGCATGCATCTTTATTATAAATTTATATGATCCATTTGATTAACGGCCATTGTCTACGGCAACAACAACAACAATAACAGCAACAGAGTCTTTTGTCCCAAACAAGTTGGGGTAGGCTAGAAAAGAAGCCCATATTGGATTTCATTTCCATAAGATTGGCTGAATTTTTACGTTGGCTCACCAAGCCTATCACAACCCTCCTTTCCGGGCTTGGGACCGGCTATGTAAAACATCCAATGCAATGTCAAATAAAATAAAATAAAACTACAATTATAGATGTGCTCTCCATTTGACAAATTGCAAAATTCAATACACATCCAATGCAAATCACGGAGAACATATCTAAAATCTTACTCCTTTATTTGGAGAACTTTTGTGGCAGTTGTCATAGAGATCATGATGGATATGTGTGTATGCTAAAATTACTCTTATAATATATTAGAAAAAAGGTAAAAAAAGGAATGATAGAAGACTATACCACGTGCAGCATACAGCATTGCTAGCTCTTGAAAGCGTATGTCATAGCAAATACCAATTCCAATTCTTCCTACCTCTGCATGGATAAAAGACTATAGGTGTCATGTAATTTGGATATATAGAAGTATAGAACTATATTTCCAAGACAAAAAGGATATTTTGCAAACAACATTAATCGTCTTCCTGTCTTTTCAAACAACACCCAGGTGTTCTTTGTATCATTCTTCAAAAAGTATCAGCTGATAAAAACAGCAGTCTAAAGTAATTTCTATCATTTGGTGTAAGAACAAGGGTCATTGTTATGCTCGAACTTGACGAAATACAGAATTGTCCTGTCAAAACCTACCACACTAATTCTATTGAATTTCCCAAATTTTTCATGGAAAAACATTTGTCAGGTGCTTGTCCCTAATATTTTTTTTACTCTCCCACCTTCTACTAGAAAATACCACTCTTCTATTCATCCCCTCCTCTTATCTGTTATATATTTTCTTTCATGTGCTACTATGTCTTCTCTTTTCTAGCCACCCTTTCCCCGTCAGGCCCATTATAATCCTCATGCAGGAGCTCTTTCTGCTGATCCTCTGTCACCACAGATTACCTCCGCTCCTATTTCTTGAATTACAATGAGATCATAAATTGTAGCAGTCTATGAGATTAATTAGTGGTGATTAGATTCTAAGTTCTGCATTCTATTTCAGATTGTAAATTCAGATACTAGAGCCGTTTGTGCTCTCTTTTCTTTCTTATTTTTAAAATAAGAATATGCACATTTTGATATTATGACCAAATATATGCAGAGCATTTAAAAAAAAATAACATCATCTTGCAGCATGGCCCAAGAGCAGTCTGTATTCTTCAAAAAGTGGTGCTGGCTCAACGGTTACTGTCGTCAGGATTCACCATCCACCGTTACCATCCCTTATGAAGTAGGTTAAACACTTCAAGTCGTCTACTAGAACTTGAATTTACTGGGTTTTGTGGTAAACATTGGTTTTACTTTTTATCAGGTAAAAAACATTAAGCTTGTCATCACATATGTGCAGGGGTGGACTAATATTGCTAAATAACCATTGGTTCAGAGAAGTACTTGGACGCTTTCCTCATTCATGGATCAAATGAAAAGGTGAAAAGCCTCAGACAACATTTTAAATCTGAACACCATACTGGGGAGCACTCTAGCTATCCTCAGTCTGAATCTCTCTATGATCTAAACACATTGCCTCTAATATGGTTTACTTGCAAATTGACTCAATTTATATTGAAATTATATTTTCGCTTGACGGGCTACCATTTTTTCTACATTTAAGGTAATTTTGATGACCTTTTTTGTAATAATGTACTCAAATTTATCACACATTGCAATAAGCCAGTAAGTTTTAAATTATTTTTATCCATATGGACATTGATTCATATGACAAGCATTGAAATTTTCATTTCAACTATAGTCATTTTCCTCTCTAACAATTAAGATTCTGGCACATCAAACACCATAAATCACAAATATCCAGGATTCTTCAATTTCCCCACAATTCAAAAACCCATGAATGACATTCTAATTTTAGTTCTATTAAAATTTGTGCAGTTACACTTAGCAAAATAGAAGCCTCATTAGTAGTAGGACTAAGTTGTAAATATTTGACAGAATGGGCCTTTACAACAACTATAGACTATGTCCTTGGCATTTCCAAAAATATTTACCACATCTAGGTACATGCTCAAATATGAGAAATGATGGATCATATTTCAAATACAATGGAATATTTGGCATTATTTTCAAACCTATCAATATAAAAAATGTCAAAAGCTAACCTGTATCAACAACAGTTGGAGTTTGACCAGCACTGAGAGTCTTTGATTCCATGAATGTTATCTTTCCAGGTATATCTATATCAAATAGATGTATCTATACATACAAATACATCACACTACATCACATGAGGTTACTCAATGATCATAATAAGGAAGAAAGCCTCCATATATTCAGAAATTTGAAAACCTTTCGGTGTTTAGCCAAGAGCTGGCCATCTGTGCCGAACACGCAACAGGTGTTGTACAAGCAGTCCCCACTACGCTCCGGAATAGACCCGCCAACAATTGTAACTTTTAACTTCCGAGCTACGTCTGACAGCATAGAAATTGACGGAGCCGCATCACCTCCTGCCTCTATATCCTCGGCATACAATGGGAAACTGTCAGCCAGATACGGGCTATTCCATACCTCCTACAATTAGTAGAAGTAGTGGTAATTAACTCGTAATATGTAATCAGATACGGGCTATTCCATACCAGTAATGATAATTACATGAAAATCAACTTACTGGTAAAACAACAAGCTGAGCTCCCTTGGCAACAGCTTCCTCGATTGCTTTACGAGCGTGTTGGATGTTTCTCTCCTTGTCAGAAGTCACTGCCAACTGACACAATCCGATCTTAAACTGGAAAAAAATTATCCCGAACAAAAAAAAAATTAGCGAGACATTTTGATGAGAAATACCAAATTAGTACGAGAATAATTGAAGAGATAAGGTACCTTGGTAACTGGTGGGGTGGGTAACTCTACCGCAGGAGGAACCCTTGCTTGCTCCGGTTTGTATGAACCGGCCATGGTGGTGAGTTTGAGGCGGTGAGGCGGTGATCTTACCGGGTAGGGGTTGGGAATCGTTGGGGTTTTTGTTATGAGAGAAAGGGGTCGGGTGGAGGAGGTGAGGAGAGAGATGGGTCGGAGTGTAGAAAGAGCAATTCTCATTTCATTGTGAAGGAAAGAGTGAGGGTTTGGAATTGGAGGTGACGTGGTGCATTGCATCACCGCCGGTGGTTGGTTTTGTTTGCTCCTATTGTCAAATAGTCAAAGAGGTATCCTAGATTTTTTTTTTTTGCTTATTCCTATAAAAAAAATAAAAAAAGATTTTTCCTTTAAATTTAAAAAATTTGACAGAATTATGTCTATTTTTAACAAATCGTATAAAAATATTATCTAAATATTGCATTTAGGTTTCAGATATAAAAAATAATTTAAGTACATGTGAACACTACGTTCAGACTCTGCACTCAAATGTGCTTTCTGAACATACTACATTCATAGTTTCAATTTTACTTAGAAATTTTTTGTTGAGAATTTGAATTTCTGAATGCATATGTTTAGATAACACTTCTAAACGGTGCGTCCAAACTTTTCATTCACAGTTTGAACTTAGAAAATTTTTTTGGTTGAGAATTTGAATTTCTGAATGCATGCGTTTAGATAACACTTCTGAATGGTGTGTTCAGAAATTTAACATAGTACTGTCATTTTTTTCAAACCAGACATATATTTGTTATTCTTCTTTTTAGAGATAAGAAAAAAATCAACAGAGTATGTCTTAGTTAACTGTTGAAAAACCGAAACTCCAATACAACAAAAAAGAAAAAAGAAACATTCACCCTCTTAGTAAAATTTAGATAGAAAATGTAATGACCCTCTGGGCTAGGGCTGCTAATGAACAGAGTGATTCATGGACAAAATGGTACAAAATGAGTTGGACACTATTGAACATTTATGAAATGGACTATTTACTGGTCTATGTTGAAGTTCAGTTCAAGTTTAATTGCTAAGATTGAACTAGACTAATTTGGACAAATTGTCGACTAATTACAGGCTCAATGTGAAATTAAATGCAAATATGTTCTAACATTCCAATATATTAACCAAGTTCTAACTCTCTCTTTCACAGAGAGAGAACTAAGTTATTCGCACAAAGAAATCAAAGTTATTCGATACAGTGCTAAAAGAGCTTTCATTTAAAGAGGACTGTGCACTATGGTGTCCTGAATCAGGCCCGCATGATTAGTTTATGAACAAATAGTGAACATTATTAGATTATAAGATGAACTGAACGTGAAGTGGATATTGATAGATAATTATGAACTTGATTTGCTCATGGACTTCAACTCCTCATCAGCGAACCGAGTTGTACAGCTCAAAGTGTTCTCAGGTAAAAAATGATAACAAAGATAATTGCAGCAAAATAACTATTGAACATTTTTTATTCAAATTTTTTAATTAAGTTCATTAAGATCTTCTAACTTTCCTAATTAATTTATTAGGAGGGTTATAAAACTTTTATTTTTATGTGTCTTCATTGTGTCTTAAAATCTGCATCATTCATCATACACATCTTTTTATACATCTAAATCTAGATCATTGATTGTTTTTTTATGAATAGTGCAAATTTGAAGGTACAATAAAGACACACAAAAATTGAGACATTATAACTCTCCTCTTAATCTAGATAATTGCCTTTCACCTTATTGTGAGATAATTAACAATGTACCCAAGTTCTTTTAAATTTTAATTGACGTTTTTAATTAAAAGCTTATAATTCCGCTTGACATTTTCCGTTTTATTTGATAAGTTTTTGTTAATTCTACAAAAATTTATTAACGTTACAAAAGTATGTTGAATTGAACTCAACTTGTTTGACAATTTGTGAAAAAAATCAAGTACTAAACTTTGCACAAACTTAGTTTTGATGTACAACATGTATAGTTGATCTTGACTAATGTCAAATTCATATTCTCGAAATCATGATAAGAGCATGAAAAATAGAGCAGAACTGTGCAAATTTGCACAATCCGTTATAACGAGTGCAGGACTCGTTATAATGAGTTTATAGGTCTCAAGAAAATGACTAAGTTCCAAAAAGTTCGAGAGGTGCGTTGTTTAATGTATGGAAAATGCGTTATAACGAGTTGAAGCTCGTTATATTGAGTTTTGAGAAGTTGAGTTCATGAAGTCAGAGAGACAAAACTGAAGAAAGCTGAGAGGTGTTGTTGAAGCTATTGCATATATATGCAAGGAAGAGTAAAACAACATTTCACCAAGTTTACAAACAATAAAAAAAGCACAGACCTTCTCCCTCAAACATTCAAAACCTCATCTATTCATTATTAGATCTTGAGAGTTAAATATGATAGCTAATTTCATAATTCTTGTTTAGTTTCAGGCAAAGATCCTTGATATTTGTTCTTGTTTGATCTGCATTGGATTCTTTTGATCTGCGTTGGATCATTGTTGTTTTACTCTTGCAAGTCTCTTATGAGGATTGTAAGGGGTTTAAGGCTTTTTGGATAAGTTTTGTGAAAAACCTTTTTGTCATACTTTATTCAGCTCCGGAGTGGATGTAGGCAAGTTCAATGACGGAAACATGTTATATCTTGTGCAACATAACTTTCTCTCTCTATATATATTTAGCTTTCTTGCAAGATAATTAAATTATTTTTTAGTTACAATTAGATTGTTAAGTCAACTCCGCCTATGTTTTACATAGTCGGTCTCAGGTCCGAAAAAGAGAAGGGTTGTGATAGGTTTGATGGGCGTAAAAATTCAGGCAATTTTATGAAAATGAAATCTAATATGAACTTCATTTCTAGCCTATCTCAACTTGTTTGGAACAAAAGACTTTGTTGTTATTATTGTAATTAGATTGCTAAGTCGTTAAGATCTTGAATTTTCAGTTATACACGCTTCCGCACTAAACTTACTAATAACCTAGATCTTTAATTTCAACAAAGTAATATCATCATCCGTCATATGTCCAATTATTATGAAACTGTTATTGCCTAGGAACATATGGTAACCCACAACGCTCATTTTTCTTTTTCTACAAAATAGAAGGTATAAGAAAAAAAAATGTTACAAATATTTACTATTTCATTTTGAAACTAAGTTGGGTAGATGGGAAATAAAATTTAGAAAAAAGTTGAATGCCTGATGGATAGTTAAATCTAGGTAAATCTTTGTCCACAACCAAGAGAAATTGAAGAAGAAATTTCAAATGGATTAAACCATGGTAAAATATGATAATACTGGACCCATGATTTTGAAGGTTGGTATTGGGCCGGGCCAAATGCAGCATCAAATTTTATTTTCCTGTCTAAGAATTTTGTCCCCAAATTATCAAAGGAAAAAAATGCCAGTCTCCTACCTAGCTAGTTTGTTCCAATTAGAAGAAAAAAAATAGACAACAAAAAGTACAAATTACCTATTGCGACCTCCTCGGTAATAAGATAAATTAGTGTAGGTTCGACACTACAAACAACATGTTATTATTAGATAATCATGATGCAATATCAGAACCTACAAAATTAAAATCACATCTGATAGGGCCTCATTATGATCGGGCCGTATTTAGGGCCCAAATGCACCCGCTCGTCCGGATAGCTCACCTCCGCATAGAAGGCCTGCTGAAGAACACGACCCGGTAGAAAATGACCCGCTCCAGTCCCTCGAAGAGTTGGCCTATAAATACAAGAATTAGAAATTACTTAGAGACTAATTGCTATTTGACGAAGGACTAGTCATTATCTCATTCTTGTTTTCTCTCTCTTGTAACTGACCCTTCTCGGTCTAGAACTAATAAAGATCCTATTCTTCTTTCTCTCGATCTCGTCTTAATTAATTTCTTGTTTAAGCTTCTCGGTCCGAGATCACGAGATCAGGATCATTGGTGCTTTTGTTGAGAGCCTTTCTCCCTCTCTCTATAACTCATGTCCCTCCCACCAATCCGACCCTTTAGGGAGTCAATCTCGATATGTCCCGAACCACACCGCCACCTTCGACAACCAGCTCGTCCCCTACTCCATGTGCTGAATTACCCCCGGTATTCCAACCCCCACCAGTCACAGTGACAACTCAGACCACCCTCCCAATTGTTAGTTTGTAATAATCTAGAAGTCAATAATACGATAAATTATCATAAAACTTTGTTCATGAATTGAGTGATTAATAAATTGTCATTTTGTTGCCTTGAGTATTATTGAATTTATGGATCATTCATTTATCTGACTAGAGTCAATAACTAGAATTGTGAAACTTCATAATATAGATGATATATACTTTTAAAAGTCTCTCACCAAGATAATTGGTAGGAACACTAACTTACCGTTACAAGGTTAGAATGTGGATTAAAAGATGGTTTAGTTTACAAACTATAGACATGAGATGTCGTTTTAATCACATGAATACATGTTCCAGAAACATGGTATTTGACAGACCTCAAATGAAACATTAAATGGAATTGTGTACGCGTCATTAATCTTTAAGATTTTCTTACATGGAGTTCACATTTTTTTGTTTTAAATTTGTCTATAGTTGATTTTTTTTTGAACAAAAAAGGGTCAATCATTCCCTAGAAGAAATTTGAACATTTTTATGATAAAAATATTTCTAAATTTAGAGTGTGTGAATGGAATGTGTATTAAGCTTGCACCCAAAAAATTAATAGAAACAATAATTTTATATTTATTAGAGTAAAGCTATGGGGCTCCTAGGAACGTCAAGCCTTCTTGTGCTCTAATTCAAAAAAAATCTTAATCACCTTCAAATTTTAATTGATCATGATCAATAATTTATTTATATCAAAGTCTTTTAGGAAACACAATTTTTCTAATTTTAGAGTTTCTTAAATATCTATAATGAAATTTCGAATAGTGACCTAGTTTTATATATAAACATTGGTTATACTATTATTATTTTGGAGTCACTTTTAAAAATTTAAAACACATACTAATTACCTCTAAAAATAAATTTTGTGTCCCTACAATAGTTTGATATAAAAAATTTATTGAGCATGATAAATCAAAATTTTAAAGTGTTTAAAACTAATTTTTGAGTTAAGAGCACAAGAGGACTTAGTGCTAACATCCTAGATTTACTTTATTTGTTATATCTATCCTTGATCTTAAAGAAACCACATTTAAACTTTGGAAGTTAATAAAGCAAGATGGTATGATGATTGTTGTTATTGTTGTTGTGACAAGTTGAACCTAGAAAATTGGAGGCAAAAGTGATAAGTTTTTGGTGATTTCAAAAAAACTCATTAACATATCTAAAATAGTATTCATTTCTGTCTGTGTCCCCTCTGCAAAGAATTAGATACGACTTCAATTTGGACCATTGATTAAAAAATATTATTAGTCTTGACCGTTGATTTTTCTGTAAAGATTAAATATGGCGAGTTATTTTATGTATTTTGTGTAGAGAGCGGTTTTATGTGATTTTTGCAATTTAAAACATAATTATTATATAATCTTTCGTATTGTTCTATTCGTATTAATTGTGTGTCTTTATTATTATATTTAATGCGTTGTTAATTTTTTTTTTATTAATTGTATGAATATCAAAAGTCACCCATTTATAGATATCAAGATGCATATATGTTCATACTATATACGCATAGAATATTTCATATTATATATACAAATATAGATACATCATAAACTATAAATAATATTATGAGTATATTAATGTATTATATTTTCATACTATCTACATAAAATATATCATATTGTATTTATTTTTCTATATCATATTAAATTTAATATTGTAAAATATTTATGTAAATCATATTATGTATTACACATCACATACTACAAATCTTATTATGTGTATATTTTCATATCACATGTATATAACTCATATATTTTTTATAAAATAATTCATAAAATTTTTATGTATATAAATAATATAAAAATAATTTAATTTTTTTTGCACATATCATCAGTTCTAATTAGATTGAGCGAAACTCAAATTTCAGATCTAGTGGTAATAAAAAGACGTATAAAATATTTCATTTTATGTCTAATTTTTTAATTATTTTTCCATGTTCATTTTTTAAATAATTACTAATGTTTAGGACGCATGTAGCAAAAATAATTATAAAGGCTTGAAATTTCTGTTTCAAACCGGGTAATGGGAAATAAATTTTCGGAAAGGTTGTATGATAATGGAGGGTTAAATACTTAAACCTAGGTAAACTTTTAAACAAATTAGAAATTTGAACTCACATGGACAAATTGTCTAAGAAGAAATGTGAAATGGATTAAACCTCTGAAAAGATTCCTAATGGACCCGTTATTTACGGTACACATTTCCCTGAGGCTTCTGTATTGGGCCGGGCCAGAAGTAGTTTAAACTTTATTTTTCAGTCGAACTGTATCCTCTGCGGATTTTTTTTATCCGCAGAGAGCGCAGTCTAATATGAATCGTTGGATTAAAAATTAATATTCGATCGTTAATTACATAATTTAGTGAAACTTTTTTATATTATTAATCTAACTAGTTGATCTTTAATTCAATGATTTAGATAAAAAAATCTACTCTCTGCAGAACAAAAAGTTTAGCACGCTGAGGATTTTGTTTCCCTAGCTAGCTGGCTAGTTCATTCCAGATATAAATATCTGAAATTTTCTGCTCTTTCTAAAATTAAAAGAAAATAATACAATTTTTTTTTAATTTAAAGCATGTAGGCATGAAAATAATACAAAATATAGCTATGCATTACCTCCTCAGCAATAAACAATTTGTTTAAGCTCCGCACTACAAACAACATGTTAGAGGAGAAGGATGCATTATCAGACCTACGCAATGAAAATGACATCCATTTATATGTGCATATCATATGCATCCTTGTTAGAATCGTAGGAGGCATGTCAAACAATACAAACATATCAATGACTTATATATTAATAGACAAACTATCTTGGTGACATACTTGTATCTTCTTGCATAAACAATTACATGTCAATTTTATGTCAACATCAATCCATGATCTATAAATTAATTTGTTAAGAGACTCAAAAGACTCGTTTGCAGCAGGACAAACGTCTTACAGTTATGGCCTTATGGGACATGGTTCACATGGAATAGACACCTCCTTGGTTATAATTAACTGAATGAATTCATTGAATAGAAAATTCATGCCACAAATTATGCACAAAGGTCAAAAACTCAAAGACAAGGGAAGTGCTGATCTTAATTATTATTTTTTTCCATATAAAGACTTGACAAAGTTGTCAACTTTAAGATTCTACAAAGACTCTCTAATAAAAATATATTATTAAAGAAAAATGTTTTGTCGTCATATATTGCTATGTATGTCAAAAAGTTATTATGCATATTATTTTATACTTAAAAAAATTATTATGCATGTTATTTGAATTAAACATGCATAATAACTTTTTGACATGCAGAACAACATATGATGTAATCGACAAAACATTTTTCTTTAATAAATAATAATATATTTTTTTATTAGAGAGTCTTTGTAGAATATTAAAGTTGACAACTTTGTCAAGTCTTTATAGGGAAATAACATGCATAATAACTCAAATAATATGCACAACTATTTTTCTGTACAAAATAACATGCATAGTAACTCAAATAACATGCATAGTAACTCTTTTAACATGCAGAGTGACATGATCAGTATATCAGCTCCCTTTACTAAAAACGAAATAGAATGAATAATTAAATTTATTCTCTTTACTTAAGGAAACAAAAATAACTAGCACTGATATTTGCTTATAAGAATTATGATGTGGGGGTCGTCATGGCGAGGATACATGAGCTCCTTGGAGGCTATGTATAATGCAAGAAAGGTTCCCTTCACTCCGAGAAGATTTACTCATTCCTCAAAATCTTTGAAGAGGCTCTTAGACAACTTGGAGATGATCAAGGTCATAAAACCGTAGCCCTTGCCGCTCAAAACACCAAGCCCTACAACAATCCCTCATACAATAATTAGGGGTGCTAATGAACATGACGGTTCATGGACAAAACAGACTGGACACTATTGAACATTTATGGAATGGACTATTTTTGGTCTTAATTGAAGTTAAGTCAAGTTCAATTGTTAAAAATGAATTGGACTAATTGTGGACTAATTGCGAGCTTAATGTTGAATTAAATGAAAATATGTTCACACATCCCAATAGATCAATCAAGTTCTAACTATCTATTTCACAGAGAGATAACTAAGTTATTCGCATAAAGAAACTTAAGTTATTCAATACAATGATGAAAAAGCTTCCATTTAAAGAAGATTGTGCACTGTGGTGTCCAAAATCAGGTCCACATGGTTAACTTATGGACAAATAATGGACATTATTCGGTTATAAGATGAACTGGACATGAACCGGTCATTAGTAGATAATCATGGACTTGATTTGGCCATGGACTTCAACTCCTAATTAGTGGACTGGGCTGGACATGAACTGGAACCCATCCATTAGCAGTCCTAACAACAATCCATCCTCATGCAACAATAGACCCTCACTCGAGAGCGCATTCCAAAACTTTGGCCTTGACCATAACAAAGAAATTCCAATCCTTGGTAAAATGCTTCAAGGATTCTTTGCAAATGAGAGAAGGCTCAATGCCAAGAGAGAGGAAGAAGGAAAGAGGATTGTGTGTTATGTGTGACAAGGAAGGACACACCATCCATACTTGCTTTAGAATCTTTCCTCAAACGAAGAATCAAGATGGGGTGAAAGTCAAGATCAAAAGGGTAATCCTAAGAAAGAGGGATTCAAGGGAAAAAAAGAAATATGAAGGCCATGCAAGCCGCTGCATGGGTTAAGGAAGGAGATGAGGGAGACGAATGTGTGGTCGAACAAGTTGATAACCCGCAAACTCTCTATGCTCCCCTGGCCTTAGTCAATGAAGATTGCGAGGTGCTCAACCATGAAGAGCCTAAGGCTAAGGTGGATTTTGATGATATCATCTCCAAGAATCAAGTGACCAATCCGGAGGTCATTGAGCTCATTAAGAAGTTCGCCCTTGGACGGATCAAGGAAGGTGAACCATTTAAGGAGGTGAGAAAGAAGAGGTTGCACTAGAGACAAAGGTGCAGCCAATTGAGAAAGCGACAAAGGAAGGAGCTAGCACTTCATCCTCCGAAATGGAGGCTAAGGCATCTCTAAACTCAAATGAAGTTAAATATTTTCTAGCTATTGTTAGAATTAGGGTTTGGGGCTTAAAGCGCAAGACTAATGTCAATTTACAATGCGGAAGCGTTTTCAATCAATAATTTCAAATTAAAGTTTTTAGACCTTAATCACCTAGCAAGAGTTTAAGCAAGCAAGTTCTTAGAAGTAATAGAGCAAATCACAAATCAACAAAGAGTAAAGTAATAAAGAGTGAGAGCAAGAGAGAGATAGAGAGAGAGAAAGCAACCGAGATAACAAAAAGAACACGTTATGTAACGTGAATCGGTATATCAATCAACTAGACCTATGTTCGCGGGTCTCCCGAAACCAAATCTTCCTTCTAGGTCGATTTCACTATAAAACGAGTGTTCTTTGCAAAGTGAAGAGCCGATCTTTGACTTCTTCTGAACAAGCAACTCAATATTCGTCTCCTAGACCAATGTATGGGACAACACCACACTACATGATTAAAGGTCCGATTGACAAAATAATCTAGGACAAAATGATGCACCGCTTGACAACATAAATGTGATGCACCAAAGGCTAAAATCTAGCTAAGGGTTTGTTCTCGGATTGACAAAAAGACAATAGATGCTATCCTAATGCTCTCTAGTTTAGGTAGCTGGAGGAGAATTGAATTAGGTTCTTTGTTGTGCTCAATTTGATGCTTGGAAGCTTGTGGGGGGTGTTTGATACCCTGTTGGTTCGTCTTTGCATCATTTATATAGGCTGGCACTTCTTGGGATCTTGAAACATAAAAAATCGTCTGTAGTGTTACAGAAACTCCATAATGGTTTGGCTGACCCATTATAACGGGTTGACACCTTTCCAGAAATGCCCTTCTTCTCTTGTGCAATTGTCTTGTGGGCCAACTTCAGCAGGAACCCGTTATAACACCATGGGAACCCATTATAATAGGTTGGAAGGCGTTGTAACGCCTTGGGCAAGCGTTACAGTAACGCTGTGCTCGATCTTTTTCCATCTTTTGCATTGCCTCTCTCCTCCTGACTCGTTGTAACGAGTTGGACACCCGTTATGACGGGTTGTGAAGCGTTATGGTAACGATGTGCTCTGTTTGGCACTGTGAAGCTATCCCTTGATGTCTTGAGCATGTCTTGACTTGTCTAGAGCATGTTTGAGCATTGCTTGAGCATATGTGACATCAATTTGTACTTGTTTTAACATGCATCTTCACCAAAACTCATGTGCAATGTTAGTACTTATTTGTTTTGCAAATTGTCAAACAAAAGATGAGTTTAATCCAACAGCTATGAGTTCGATAAAGAATCAGATGATGATGAGAATTCATGCAATAATACAAGCATTTTGTCTAATGAGGATTCTGTCAAACTTGAAATTGTTGGATTACCAATCAACATAGAGCTTAACCACCAAAGCTTTATGTTAAGAATATGTATGGTAGATTCCATGTAATACGTGATAACACAAAATTTGGTAACAATTTTCAAAGAAAAAGGTTTAATGGTAATTTCCAACCAAGACACATTCCTATAAATGTGATAAATAATCATAAGAATTTTAGTAGCAATTTTCAAGGAAAGATATACAATAATGTCTATCAATCAAACTATCATCCTACAAACATAAGAAATTTTAATGTTAAGTATAGATCAAGGATGAGTTATTGGAGACCAATTAACAAAAAATGACTACGTTCATAGCAATATCAAGACTATCTTTTGTTTGAAGTTTGGACATCAAGAACATTTTTTTCGCTTTAGAGTTTCAAAATTTTTGGAACCACTTGATCTTCCAAGCACAAATGGTATCGAAACAATTGGCTAGAGTGTCACAACACTCCCATCCATTTCATTATTTTAGTCTTATGTTGAGAGAGAGTTATGTAGCAAAGAGTGTGATTTGTTATCATTCGAATAAATCATATTCTTTGTGATTATTCTTGATCTTATTATCCAAGAAATAAGCCGATTCAAAAAGTAAAAATATGAACTTGACAAACAAAACCTCCCACTTGTGCATCTTGTACTTATTTCTGTCAATTAGGTTATGTAACTTGATTGTTCATTTGATAAAGAAGTAATACTGATAATGATTAATTGAGTGTAAATGTTAAATGCATCCCCCAATCTTGTATGATCATATATTTAGGAGGAGTAAGACAAAGTACACATGAATTATTTCATATATTGCTTATTAACATGTTTGGTTTGTTGTTTGAAATATAACTTGATTCAGCATTTTAAGAGATCATTATGCAAGGTATGATGCTTAATTACTCTTCTTTTATCCATATGATGTATCTCGTTATATTTTTTATTTGTGATTTGCATGATTGCAATATTATAGTTAAATTGTCAATTGAATGCATGAATTGAGGGGGAGGTATAGGCTCATATTATGAGAAAATTGCTTGGCAACAAAGAGTTTTTGATTTCATGTCCGTTGCTAATTCACAAAAAGAGAAGAAGAATAAATGCAAACATTAGTGTTTTGTAAAATTGTCAAAAGAATGAGATTGATGTACTTAATACTTTCTTAGTTTGATAATTTTATAAAATAATATGAAAGTCTCTTACTTGACAAATATTTGATATGTATGCTTGAACATTTGGATTACATGAAATACTTGTTTGAATATGACCTACTTGGTAGACTTGATTACTCTTTGAATTGATTACTTTACATGCACCAAGTAAGGGAGAGCTTGAGCTAGTTTGTGCTCAAAGCTAAAGATTGCTCTATGTCCAAATTAAGGGGGAGAAATTTGACTAAAGGTTTCATTTTATTCTTTTGTAATACTTTGCAAAAAGGGAGAGAAATGTGGTGTTGTGCATAAGAATTATATGCACACACATATGATTTTGTAAATTGCCAAATTAAATGAGGAGTTTGTTGGATTAAACTCATCTATTGTTGACAATTTCCAAAACAAAATAATACTAATCATGCACAATTGAGTTTTGGTGAGTTGCGGGTTTATCCAAGTACAATAAGTTGATGCATATGCTCAATCATGCATGCACAAGTCATGGCGCTAACAACAATATCAAGATCAAGTCACTAGGACACAAACAAGGCATTTTCAGAACCATGCGTTACCATAACGCATGGACAACCTGTCACAACGGGTTTCCTACCAGTCATACCGGGTTGCCCACCCGTCACCACAGGTTCCCAATACATTGTAACATATTGAAGAGAAGAAGTGCTGGAGACACACGATTTTCCAGAGGCTTGCGTTGCCATAACACATCACCAACCCGTCACAACGAGTCCCTAACCCGTTATAAAGGGTCCCAACCTGGTACAACAGATTCCTACTCAGAAGGGCCCAGAAGTTAGTGAATCAAGCATAGCAGGACAAAACTAAATTTTTTCAACCCGTTACAATGAGTTCCCTTTTATGTAACGCAAGAAGGGAATTTCAAGATTGCAAGACTTCAAGAAGCGTCCAACCTATATATATCCTAGGGGTACAAACCTGGAAGATCAATTAAGCTCTCCCCATGTTTTCAAGCACTCAATTGAGCATAAAAAATTGCACTGAAAGCCTTCTCCTATAACTACCTAAACCTGAGAGAATTTGGATAGCTACGATCATCTAATTGTCAATCTGAAAACACTTGTTAGCTAGCTTTGTTAGCCTTTTGGTGTACTACATTATGTTGTCAAGCAGTGCATCTCGTCCTTGACTGTGTTGTCAATCGGACACGTTTATCTTGTAGAGTGATGTAGCTCATTACATAGGTTTAGAAATCTAAGATTGGTTTGCTTATGAGAGAAGAAATCAAAGATATGTTCCACAATTGTAAAAACACTTATTGCTTAGTGGGTTTGATTTCAGAAGAAAGTTTTGATTCCGAGGGTTCCGTGAACGTAGGTGTAATTTGTTTGTAAGCCGAATCATGTTACATCGTGTGTTCTCTTGCTCTTTGCTCTTTACTCTCTCTCTCTTTCTCTTTATTATATTTGTACTTTATTATCTTGATTTACTCAATTACTCTTAGTACTTACTTGCTTGTGATTTTAGCTAGGTGATTAAGATCCAAAAGTTTGAATTGTAATTGTTAAAAACGTTGTCGTATTAGCATTTAATCTTAGGACTCCATTATAACAATCTATTTGTACTTCATTATGTTCCTACTTATATGATAAAATAGTTAAAAAGTGCAAAAAAATGAAGAATTTGATTTTCAAGTAGTAGTTTTAGTGTGGATAACATTTTGAAAGGTTCGAACCATCCATTTGCATATTAAAATTCGAGATATGATCATAAATACGATAGAATTCTCTAATTATGTAAACCTAAATCAATAGTCGAATATCTTCTTTGATGTTTTTGACAATCTTCCTACCTAACAAAGGGGAAACAAACAAAAGATTGGTTACATTAATAAGAACCAACCCGCAATAAGAGAGGTGCATTAAAGTTTGGATTATATTAATTAATAGCAGTGGGCCGGTGGATTGCCATATAATCATGCTTATCCAATATGAAGAAGAAGCATTGTGTATTTGTATCCCATCAAGATCTGATGACATAAAACTTATATTAAAAAAATCATTGATGTTGCTTCATAATGAAGTACTCTCTCTCTCGTTGAATGATATTAAGAACCAACTTGCATTTAATTGTTAAAAAATGAGAGGCATTATATCATAAACCGAAGATAAACTTAAAAATGCAACCGTGCCTTCTCCACCTAAACAGAACCAGATTCTATTTACATGTTAATCATTATAATCCATTTGGATAGGCATGTATTTAAGTCATTTCGTCTAATTTTAAAAGAGTTGCACGTGATTTCCCCTTTATAATAGACACAAAAAGGTGACAAGGAGTAAGGGGGTTTGTATGGTTTCTTGGAGGTTAGCAACATGCATCAGTAATGCTGCAGCATCATCAGAAATCAGAAAATGAATTTGATAAAATAAAGGAACCAATCCAAGATTCCATATATTCAGTTGCACAGAGTCAGAGAAACGATTTGAACAGATATACAACGAAGAGGTCAAAGAACCATCCATCTATTGAATCTAAAACGAACGAACTGCATGAATTATGCGAAACCTTTTTATAGTAAATCTGAACCATTAGATGGATTTTAGTCGATTTATATTGAGAAGACAAAAAAAAAAAAAGAACAAACAAAAAAGAGCAATTTTCATCCCAAGGTCCAAAGCTCTGTTTATCTGTTATAAGTTATAATAGATTTGTCACACAGTCAACTAGTTTGCAGGTGTAACAGGGTTGCAAATTCATAATTGAAAGATGCAAACCTCACAAGTTCGACAAATTATGAAATTATCCAGTATTTATTGTGTTTACTTCCTTTTTGTATTTCAATGCATTTAATGTCCGTGTAGGCGTGTAGCATAGCGACAGATTTATTTAAAAAGCGCATAATGGCGGGGCAATTGGACCAAAAAGACGCGATATTATCTTTACCAAAAGGGGACCATTATTGGGACCCACTAGATCCACGTAATCCAATCCTGAATGTCTGGAGTGAAACTTGAACGGTATTAATTCAAGTGACCCATACCTCAATAGAAAACGACTTGAAGTTTTAATTGTTATATATGTCGTTGCTAATATGTGGAAAAGAGATATGGGTCTCTTTCATGTTCCACTTTTCCATCTAATAAATCGAAATAAACAGTAACGAGAGTTAATTCATCATATTATTATATTTTCTTGCAAAATTGTTCTTTCAACTGGCCAATGATTTTCTGAGAGGAAAGGTACATTATATATATTTAGTAGAGAAGGGCGTCAAATAGATGACTATGATTTGGTGGCTCATTGCCTCATTGGTGCCTATAAAAATAAATTTTAATGAAATATTTTTTAAATTCTTAAATATTAAAATAAATTGATTGAGAACTAACAAAATCAACGATTCAAATTAACTCTCCTCTTTAACCAACACTTTAACAGTCCTCGCCATCGATCATCAAGAACTAACAAAATCAACGATCTAAATTAACTCTCTTGATATCGTTGAAATAAAGTTAAAACTTCACCATTTTTTATATATGTGTATTTAAGCTGATTTAGATTTAAGATACATCTTGCAATTTATATTTCAAAATCTAAAATCAAATAAAAGTAAGTATGAGAGACACAGACGAGCATTGGCATTGGAATCCTCCTCTATTTAGAAAGGTTAGACATCAGTCGTCACGATTGAGCGCCATTGCATAACTATAATACTCTTGACTAATGAGCACGCCTCATTGCTCAGTTACTTGTATACCTCGCCTCTCAACCTTGTGCATACTTGGTTGAAAGTTGAAACCAATAGGTTAGCCTTGATTAGTTCTTCTATATTATTTACTAAACCAATACGTGGTAGCCAACTAAATGCACGGATTTCTTTTAGAGAGATATATATCGATATCTTCATTGATACCTCCATCGATACTAACATGACAGATCCGATTGAATTCAGTTTGCATGTTTTTTTATGATGTATGTTGTTTTTTGTATTATACATATTGTTTTTGTTATTATGTATATAATTGATCGGACGTTCCACTAAAAACGAATGTCGCTACGCTCACCGACGCGGACCGCTACGCTCATCAATGCGGATTGAACGAATCCAGTTGCATTTATTTTGAAAAATTGTTCTAGTTATTATGCATATTGTTTTTGTTATTGTGCATGTTATTTTTTGTTATTATGCAAATAAATAACATGCAAAATAATACAAATAACATGCAATGATAACAAAAATATCATGCATAATAACGAAAACATAATAAATCATAAGTATAACAAAATAACATAATGAAAACAATAAATCATAAGTAGAACAAAAAAAAATATAATGAACTTAACATATAAATCATAAATATTTGACTGTTATGTATGTTATTAGATGCACAATAACAAAAACAACATGCATAATAACGAAAACAATATTCATCATAAGTAAAATAAATTTTCGTCGAAACTCAACTGGATGTGTCCAGTGAGTATCAATGACGGTATCGAAGTTGGAATCGGCAAAACATTTTTCTTTCTTTTATTTTATAGCATTAATATCGACCAGTATAAGAGTTTGACCAACCATTAACCTTAGATCCGCTCTAACAATAATTTATAAACCCATCAGTGCCACCTATACATCAACCTACCGAGGAGCAACCAACATAAACCGACGGCTAATATGAAAAAAAACGCAAATGGCGATTCTCAAACAAATCAAAGACAACAGCTAGTACCGAATTTTGGGTCCCACTGAAATGCATCTTATCTAGTTCAATAAGTTAATTCGTTTATAATAGGACTGCCTTGATTATTTTTGTATGCTCAATTTGGCAGCTTTGGTACCATAAGTATCTATAATTCATTAGAACAGAAACCAAACAACACAAACTCTGGGGATATTTCATTTGATTCCAAACGCGTCCGTATCTGCTGTTATTCTTGGGGATAACAGGGTCTGATCTGACTGCCAGATTTTCACGTTGATGAACGGACGGTCCAGATGAACTGCACGGAATCCGATGTATTATATATTTTAACCGTTAGATAAAAAATGAACGGTCAGATCTGAGGAAAACTGGATCCTGTTATTCTCCATAATAACAGCTGATATGAATTCGATTGCAAACAACTATACCTACCAAACAAAGCTAAGAAATAAACAAATCTAATTTATTAAATTTAGCAACTAATATTAAACAAGAAGTTACCCATTTTCTTTCAGGTCTTGTTTGGCTGACAGCCTCTTAACAAACTCATAAGTTGTGATCATGGTCGCAGCCGATAGGGACATGGAAGCCCATCTCGGTCCTAGACCTCTAAAACAAGCACACAAACCCCCCTCTTTAACCAACCCTTTAACAGTCCTCGCCATCGAAGCAGCACCATCCATCACCTGCATCCTCGTCTTGATCGTATCCAATGGCATTGTAACCACAGCTGAAGCGCCACCAGCCACGGCTGCACTCAATCCTTGCACTGCCATTATTGACCTGTAATCACAGTTATCATACCCAACGAGTTGCCATATCAGCCGCTGTGAGATGGAATAACTTGCCCACCAGACAGCATTAGATGGCGCATATGTCAGAATTGACACACCAAAACCACGGTACAGTCCAGCTAAACCTTCGTATTTCACTATCTTATTCAACGCGTCAACACCACTAACATACTTTTGTTTGTGGATCATGAGGCGTTGGGAGATGACATCAACTGGAGTCCACACGAGTTGTGCGGCAATGGCTGCAGAGACACCAGCTGCAGCCGAAGCCGCGGTGGATGCAGCAGGCTCGGCCAGGCCAAAGCGGAGGGCAGTGGTCCCCACAGCTGACTTGGTGGATTCAAGCGCTGCCATGTAGAGAGCTCGGGCCGGTACTGTACCAGCTAGAGAGGTTCCAAAGCCACGATAAAAACCACGCGGACCATCAGTACGAAGGATTTTGGCTGCTGTGAGAAGTGGCCGTGGCTGTTGGGAGGAGTGCTGAGGAACCTGCCCAATGGAAAAGGAAAAATGAATACAATAGTTTCTGAAGGAAGCAAGCATATATAAAGGTCTAAAACTCCGAATCAATGTTATGCTCGAATAAGAATTTATTCTATCACAATTCCACAAGTAAATCATTAATCATCCATTCTGGAGGAAAAAGAAGGGGAGGTGAGGGGGATTTTTAAGTTGCTGGGATAGCTATTCCAGCCTTTCTAAAAAATCTGAAATCTTAAGAATAATAATTCCAGGTGACAAGATTCGGGTTTCATGGTACCCTTTTCCTGATGGGCAGGTTAAATTAACCTATCATGATCAAACGACTCCAAAGTTCAAATTCCAAATTTATCTTAAGTTACAAGCAACAAACATGAAGCATACTCCAAATTGATCATGCACCATTACAATTAAACATAGATTTCTGAAATTGGAAAACGTAATAACCTGAAGGTGTGTTTTCAAAACTACAGCTGGGTATAAGGCAGCCGATACGCCGGAGAATAGCGCAGCACCGAGGACGAAGAACCTGGACTTATCCAGCATCTCCCAGCTCACTTCCTCCGGTACGGATCGGGAAGTTCCAGTGGCGGAACTGCTTTCTCCGCTTCGCATACGAGCTATCTCCGGCTCTGCCGCTGTCAAACTCATCACACGATCTTCCTTTTTATCTCTCTCTATATATACAACTACAAAGAAATTTCACAGCTGATATGTACAGTTGTCTGGTTCTACCAGATCTGAGATCCCGATTGGTTCTGTATATACAGGTTAAAAGAGAATGGATGTGACTTAGATCGGATGGACCATCTCACGGGAGGAGTGCGGAGAAAGCACAGATTTCGTCATGAGACTTTCCGGCTCTGACATCGCCGGAGTAAGGAGCCGAACTGGGTTTACAGCTAGGGTTTTAGAGCCGAATTAGGGAGAAACCGCTCGAGAGTGATGTAGTGAAGAAGAAGTGAAACTTCGGATATGGAAAGAGGGTTAAGAATTATTATAGGGGTCCGATTTGCCCACATAGGTTTGGAAGCTTAACCTACACGTGTCCGTTGCCTGGAACTGTATTCTCTGTATTTTTTTTTATCTATATTCTCTGCATTCGTGTATTTTTTTTTTTATCTATACTCTCTCATTTGTTTATTCTGAATTGTCGTATGAACGGCTGATTTTAACTATATTATTCAGATTTTTTTGAAAAGAATTGAAGTCTTTACCTCATTTCAAATTTTGATCTAAAATTTTTCGAAACTAAATTTCAAATCTGTAACATCCTTTCAAAAAGCATTGTTATATATTTCAAACTTTTATATCATAAAATTAAATCCGTTAAAATATAATCTAATGATCTAGATAACACCAATGCAGAGAGCATCGATAAAAATGAATGTAGAGGATTGTAGGCGATAACAAATTGTGTTATCTGATGGACTTGGTATATGGATAACTGATAACAAACCATTGAGATTTAGGTCATGTTCAGCCTCACACATGTACGTGGGAATGGAAATGGTTAAAGTTGGATTTCTCTCTTCCTTTTTTCCGTTCCCATCAACCTTAGGAAAGAAAAAAAAACTAGGTCAGAGTGGGTTTTCAAATTTTCTTGATTCAGGTTTTTTGAGAAGAAGTGGAGTCTTTGCTACATTTCAAATTTTGATCTAAGATCCTTCGGAACTAGATTTCGAACCTGTGACGTCTCTTTCGAAAAGCATCATTTTATATTTCATACTTTGTATCATAAAATCAGATTCGTTAAAATATAATCTAACGATCTAAGTAAAATCAGTGCAAAGAGCATCGATAAAAATGAATGTAGAGAATTATAGGCGATAACTAATTGTGTTATCTGATGGACTTGATATATGAATAATTGATAACTAACCTTTGAAATTTAGGCCCTGTTTGGCCTCACACATGTACGTGGGAATGAAAATGGTTAAAGTTGGATTTCTCTCTTCCTTTTCTCCGATCCCATCAACCTTAGTAAAAATAACAACTAGATTAGAGTGGATTTCCAAATTTTCTTGGAATTTGAAGTTTTTCATGTACATTTTTGGAAAACGTCATGTACCCAACTGGGCAAATTGAATTCAGATCTTCTTTTGCGCGGTGCAGGAAGCGTACATACTTTAGTGTTGAATTCTATTGATTTATATGATTGTTGTCTGTTCGACCTACTTTGAGATTCGTGCTTATCAAATTCATAACATTCAATTTCCAGAATCAAATCTAAGCTGGTTGTAACATGTAGCACAACGAATTCGGACAGTCCACTACGTGTTGCGCGACAGAAGATTCGAACCCGAGCAAATTGGTAGCCGAAAACAAACTGGAAAATTTTGTTGACAATTACAAATTTTCACTTATTCCCTTTCAAACTCTGCAATCCGACCATGGCCTTAGAGTGTGCTCTAGAGGGAACTAAATAACCTATTGCGCGGCACCGCGCTGCACGCGATCTGAACCATTCAATTATCTCGAGATTTGTGCCTCAAATTAAAAACTCCCTGCAGTTTATTTTGACGGTTCAATACCGCGCTGCACTCATGATGCCGATAGAAGAATAGGATCCCCTCTCCGAGGGATCCATATCTCTCATAATGGATAGTTACTTCAATAGAATGGGCAGCAAAAAAAATAAAAAGAGTACCTATAGCAAAGCTGTAGCACACTTTAGCGGACAAAAATTTTACTGAGGGGTTGAATTTTTTTTGCTGACCCTTCCGGATCGAAGTGCCTCAGTGGATGCAAATTCGCTCTTCTAAACAAGCAAATCATTCTTCGACTCCTAGACCAATGTATGGGGCAATACCACTCTACACAGTTAATGGTCTGATTGACAAAACAATCAAGGATAGGGGATGCACCACTTGACAACACAAATGTGGTGCACCAAGGCTAAAATCTAGCTGAAGGAAAGTTCTCGAATTAACAACAACTAGACTATGAGTGCTATCCTAATGCTCTCAGGTTTAGGTAGCTGAAGGAGAAGGCTATTTGGCTCTTTACTGTGCTCAATTTGATGCTTGAAAGCTTGTGGGGGTGTTTGATACCCTGCTGGTTCATCTCTGCATCATATATATAGGCTGAGCACTTCTTGAAATCTTGAATCCACCAAAATTGACTGTAACGTTACATAGACTCCATAACGCCATGTGAGACCCGTTATAACGGGTTGTACATTTTTCAGGATTGCCCTTCTTCTCTTCTTTGGCTGTCATGTGGGTCAGTCTGAGCAGGAATTCGTTACAACGAGTTGGCAACCCGTTATAACCGGTTGGAAGGCATTGTAACGCATTACGGAAGCGTTACAGTAACGCTGCTCTTTGCCAAATCCTGCTTCTGCCTTGCCTCTCTCTTTCTGATCCGTTGTGACGGGTTGGGCACTCGTTGTGACGGGTTTTGGAGCATTATGGTAATCTTGTGCTCTGTTGAACACTGTGAAGCCATCCCTTGATGTCTTGAGCATGTCTTGACTTGTGTTGAGCATGTTTGAGCATTGTTTGAGTATGTATAACATCAGTTTGTATCAGTTTTAAACTCATGTACAATGTTAGTACTGATTTATTTTGCAAATTGTCAAACAAGAGATGAATTTAATCCAACAGACTTAATATATAAGCCGTATTGATAATTCATGTTATGATTTTGTCTCTTGAATAATGATTTTACATATTATTTTAATAAATAATAGTTTTTGGTTTGATATAGTTTTGTTTGATGTTTCGTAAAGCATGTGCTCGTCGATGTTTGAGTGAATTTCAATTTTACACATTGAATGGAAGATCTAAGTCTTTAGATAAGATTTAAACTTCAAAATCAAAGGAATGGAGTTTTTTTTTTTTAAAAAACAAAAAACTTAGAAGGATGTTTTAGTCGTATCAATAATTTGTCTAGATCAGGCATTTTTCACCTTAATACTCAAATATTAATATCCATCATATTGGTAGAATAAAAAATGTTATAGAATTATGGATGTGTAACTAGATAATGTGTTTTATACTTGTAAATGATAATTTTCTTTTCGCATAAAAATAAATAAATAAATGTCAGAAAATATAAATTTGATTTTTAAGTAGAATAGCTCAGAAAGTTGCAACATTTCTACCACAAATGATAATGAAGCTCACTTTTCATTAAAAAAATAATGTTAGAAATTTTATAATTGAATATCATTATTGATATCGACTTTATTGTTTAGGAATTTAGACTAATGTTTTTTTTTCCTTCAAGTTAACAATTTTATTATACAACTTATTTTGTATGTCTATTATTATTCAACTTTAATATTATTAAGATGAATAGTAGCTCATTTAATATAGATATGGAGTACTTTACAACATGAGTTACATAATGAAAATAAAAAATGTGTATAATAACTCGTTTTACTTCAATAATAAATAGATGCCATACCTATTAAAATTTCATGAGAAGTGACTACAAATTAATGGATACCAAAATTCATATGCATATTTATTTTATTTTTATAAAAAAAGAAGAAGTAATGGTTGCAATTAATTCAAATGCTTTAACTACACGAATAAATTTTGGGGTCCGAATTCGACGCAGCACGTAGTGGACGGTTCGAATTCGCTGTGTTGCGTGGTACGACCAGCTCATATTTGATTCGGGGGAGTTGAATTTTATAAGTTTGATCAGCACGAGATTCAAAGCGGACCGAATAGTTTCAAACTTCTATAATGTCATTACCGCACGATAGAAAATTTGTATTCATAATTTTCCATGTGCTTTTCAGCATTTACAACTTCAAATAATTGTCAGACGCTTATCTAATCTCAATTTAGATATATCCTGTCTTGAACGAGCAATTTATTAAAAGATTGCATTAAATGATTGTATTGCAAATTTGTATTCCAAGAAAAAATGTTTTAGAATAAATACCAATTAATCAATTAAAATTGTCCAAGATCTTTTTACTTCTTTAACAATAGAGCAAATATTTTACGTAATATAAATTAAAAAAGGTTAAATATTATTTTCGTAATATTATAAAAATAGATTTAGTTTTTTTTTATTCATTTGTCCGTAAGCTTACAACACACACTCACAAAGAAATTAGAAAACAAACTTGAAAAAACTCCTAAAATTGTTTCTGCCAGACTTGAGAATAGATTTAGTTTACTCTTTGTGTTTTGATTTGTTCAATTATCATTTTAACACCAAAAAGTAATAATTAATGTTTGAGAACTTGTCATTAGAATTTAAAGGTCCATTTCTGCGTGCTCACTGTCTCACTGATTTCGATCCCAGTTTCAGTTTCGTTTACACGCACAGCTCATTGACGGTTTACAGTGGGTGTGACATGGATCCACCGTTCGGTTTACTCGAATCTCTATCGGTTCCAGTGCTCTTCACAACCGGCTTCTCCAGGTTACTCTTTTACTCAATTTTCACGCATATATTCTACGCTAAATTACATATCCGGATTGTGATTGGTCGTGAAGCTCTGTAGTGTTCAATTAGCATTGCGTTTGTACGTAGATATATTTGAAGAAGCGCCAATGAAATGAGTGGAGAAGTAGTTGCCTAGTTGGTTGGTTCAGTGGGCTGTCGCCCATAGGCGCGAGAGCAACGGTGGGCTCAGGCCCACAATATCACATCAGATCAGACAAATCACGGCCGTTGGATTGTTAGATAAAGCTAACGAGACGTCATTGCTTTTATAGTTCTATTGCTCGGTGAGAAATTTAACTAGACTCGGCGTACAAGAGAAAATTTCATTTTTCAAATTTTCATGAAACTTATGTGTCATTCGATGTTATATTAGTTTTAATAAATATGTTAACTATAATTATGAGTCTTGTTAACTATTATTCAGAAAAATATCACAATTTCGTGTTGTAAGAATTAGTTTTTTTTTCCTGCTGTGCTTAATTATTTGAATGTAAAACATCCTTTTTTCTAGTGAAATTTAGACGATTTTTCTAAATCAACCAAAATATTCCTCTGACTTCATTGTTTTATTAAGAAAAATTACACCAACTACCAAGCATCACTAACTCTCGTTACTTGAAATTAGGTTTCTTTAATCCTAAAAAAACTACCTTACTGTATAAATTCTCACCAGTAATCAGGTTACTTGTAGTTTTAGACTATATCTTGAAATAACGGATAAGCTAAACACGCACTTATCTGAAGGGTTGTCAATAACAGATCGTTTAATTGTTTTTCGTTTCGTTTCATGACAAATAAAACGATTACATTTAAAGAAATTTATTTCGTTTAGATAACGAAATTGTTAACGAAAATATATTGTTTCGTAATCGTTTATTTCGTAGTTTTGTTTGTGATTAGATATTGTTATATTTGTTTTGCAGAAAAAGGATTATGCTGAGAGAAGATGATGAGAGAGAGGGATGGATTGCTAGAACGATGAGATGAAGGATTTGATTTATGTGTATAGTTAGAACATTCGTCATCGGTTCCTGATTTACTTTAGTGTGATGAAAGAGGAGATAGATGAAAAACGAAAAAAGTGGGTTTGATCGTTTTGATTTGTTCTAATCATTTTGATCGTTTTTTTTAACAAAACAGTTAATGAACAAAAATTTTAATCATTCATTAAACAAAACAATCAATAAAACTACTATTTTTCAAAATCGTTCCGCACATTATACGGATCCACTTATCTGAATTATTCCGACTTCCGAGCGTAATCTGGATTTCATTCTTGAAAATTTTGTCAATCGTCAAGAATTGTTTCAATATAAAATACACAAGTTTCAACACGGTCTAGAATTACTGCATATATTTATTTATATTATCATTCCTCAAATAATTTTAGCTCCGAATATTCAACTTTATAATCCAATATATACACTGTGTAACGAGTGTTGAATTGATTTGTGGCATTAACAGTTTATACTTATACATACGAACTGCTAGGCTAATATATATAATTTTTTTGAAAAGAAAGACGAGAGCTCTGAGCTCTCAATTTTTCATTAATTGTGAATATATTTACATGATTATTTGTTAAATAAAATTATAACAAAAAGAAACTAGTAGTACATATGAGACATGAAACTACAATGAATTGCACTCATATAATGAAGAATACGAAGAATAGCACCGAGGCATGCACGATTAGTTTAGTGTTACTTGTAAAAGCTTTCTTGCATGTGTCGATATTTTGCCTATCATGAAGGAAGCCATAATCTTCTTTCTAGAAGGATTTTTCTGATAGTTTGCAGTACAATTTGTTCGTTGTCCGTGAAAATTCTTTGGCATCTCTCTCCATAATAGAGCATGTCTGGTCTTTTTATCGATAGACACAAATTAAGATCTCCTAGATAGGAGATCAATCAGTTATAACAGCTCAACATAGACGACCTTTCGCTCTTCTCTCTCGGCGAAAACCAGGCGATTCCACCTCCGGCGGGGGAGGTCACCTTCGACCTCCCCTCGCCGCCCCTCTTCCCTCTTCCCCCCCTCTCTCTCTCTCTTCTCCCTTCTTCTTCTTCTCCCCCCTCTCTCTACCTTTCCCTAGTCCCGTGAGATACAGTCGAGTCTAGATCGATTGCACGATCGAACTCTAAGTTAGAGATGAACCAGAGCGATGATTACACGAGTTGAAAGTTCTAAAGAAGCAATCGACAGAGTGAGTGATAGATCGGAAGATGATTAACCGACTAGATCGAGGCGGGACGATGTTGATTACGAAGAAGATCTAGTTGAATCAAACAAATGTTTGGTGCCCTGCGAGGGCCGATGCCGAAGCTTCTGAACCAGATCTGACGGAACTCTAGCCTGCACTTGAGGTCAAATCTGAATCTCAGATTTGCTGAGATGCACCTCGAGCTTCACTACCGAAAAAAGCAAGCGTCGAGAAAGGAAAAGCATTCAGTCGGATCTGACGAGGAGGGGATGAAAGCGAGAGCAGTCCGAGGGTGAAATCAGATTGAAATAAGGAAGTGATGGTGTGGTGGCAAGGAATGCTGGTTCAAAAGGAGAGGCTACGGATCTGTCAGAGGGGCTGGCGCCGAGGCATAGGAGATCGGTAGACGACTCATCGAGCTGTCGTCAGATGGAATCTGAGTTACAGAATTGGTTGAGGAGGTGTTTACTCATGCCTTGCTCACGATATAGGCAAGGCATCGACGAAGCTCTCAGGACTCGGAGACTGGTGATGTGGCGAGGGGGAAACCGGGACAATGGTTGGATGAGATCAGCTGGGACTCAGATGCTGTGGCGGTGCTAGAAAGGCGCGAGACTAGATCATACTGTCGAGGACTGAAGCTCGGAATCAGTGTCAGCAGTGATGATGGTTCAGAGTTTCTGTTGCGAGGCGCCTCCCTGTAGGCTGGTATCGATTTGAGGAGGGAGGTTGAGCTGCTGCTAGGGGCTGGTATAACGATACTGCAAAGGGTGGACTCGATCAGTGAGGTTGTTTGTATACCAGAATGCTATACTGCAAAGCATTATGCTGTGATGCCAGAGGCTAAATGGCAAAGGGTACCAGTTGAAGATTGTTGATACCGGCTGGTACGGATGCATTGGGTGAGGTGAAGGGGTATCAGTCAGTATGGGTAGAAAGACTGTGACCAAAATATTAGGGCCAGGAGAATTAGGATTAGATTTGTTTGTTTCTGAATTTAGATGATTAGTGCTGTGATGGAGATAGCTTGATTATATTAGATCAGGATTTTAGCTGGTATGCACGAGTAGATAAGTCGTGTATTTGTGTGTTTTTTCAGTCTTTTGTAATTTTTTTTTCTATGAAAATGAAAGTGACAGACGCTCCCTGCTTATTTCAAAAAAAAAAAAAAAATCTCCTATAGAGTATTTGATAAACAATAAATGCGGAGAAAATGAAAGCGCTTTATATAACAAAATATATACATACAACAGTACTATTTTTTATTCTTTATTTATTTGCATTTGATTCTAAGATTCTGTCAGGATCGTCCACTAATTCCTTACAGGATATTTCCTAAATAAAAGGTCCATAGCATCCTTTGAGAAGAAACGGGGACCATTGGAAAAATAATTTATTATTTATTTAAAAATTTGGCAGTCCTTAAAAAAACAATGGGAATAATTTTATCGGTGCCACTAAAAACTGAGAAAATCACAAAAATGTTATTCAGAATCAATTTTTTTTTTCATATTTACGATTTATGCTACTTTCTTTTTACCATTTTTTTCAAAAAGACAAAAATGCTCATGTCATGTCTACTTCGGGTCCGAATTCACCTCGGCAGCCACCAAGCTCGTCACCTGTGCCGCTTCGACGGATATTGTAATTGACTTCGGGATCAATTTTGGAAAAGGGGAAGGCCAATTGGTATCGGTACAGAAGGAGAAGATGAGGCAAAGAAGTCATGGTATGAGCATTTTTGTCTTTTTTAAAAAAAAAGTGGCAAAAAAGAAGGTAGCAACGATTTTGGGTGACAAATACGAAAGAAATCGATTTTTTTATCGCATTTCTGATTTTTTTTTTCAAAATTTCAATTTTGAGTGGCACATACAAAATTTTTCCAAAATAATAATGTCAATATAAGTTCAACATCGCGGTAATGAATATATTTATCTGCAAAATATGTCAATAAAATATAATGAGTTTTTTTGAATGCTTTATCGTATCAAATGACAAAAATTTAAGATATGAAATTACCGGTTGTTGTAAATCATTAAATAATATTAAATTAAATAAAATTTAATTGTTAAGCTAATAAGTCATCTTCAATTATCAATTTATTTATTTTCTGTAAAATATATGTCAAGTATTTTTTTATATAGATGATCAACTTTCTTTTTTTAAAAGAAGTGTTGTCTTTGCCAACTAATTGAAACATTTAATACTTTTCCATGCTTCTTGCCAGATTTAGACAATGCATATTTTCGTGAAGAACGAACTAATCAGCAATGTTAGACCTGCGGTTATAATATTCATTTTCAAGTACTTTCTCTTATAAAAATTAAAAATATAGACGCCGGTGTTAAATTTATATTTGCTAGGGCCTTAGTGGGCCAGTTTCTCCTCTTCGTGAGCCTCTTATCAGAGAATCTCATATTAGCCCAAATAGTTCATTTGCATGCAAAATGGAACAATTCAGATGAATGTTTTGATCCTCCAATTGATAATCAAGTGTTCGAAAAAAAGAAGAGAGAAAGCTAGCTCATCCCATCCTCCACCTAGTTCTTTAATATCGAAATCCATGGAGAATGTGTATGTTCAATCCCGTTTCAGCCTCAACCTCAACCTTAACCTCAACCTCAAGCTCAACCGGAATAACAAGCCAATACATTTCCAATACCTTCTCAACCTACAAGATTTATCTTGGAAGGAGTGCAACAACTTTCGTAACAATTATATGATTTCACGTTACCCAAGGTGTTATGGAAGAGCTGTAACGCCAGGAAGGATTTTGACTGATCCAAGACCTCAAGAAGTGCTCAGCCTATATAAAGGATGCAGAAACAAACCAGCAAAAAAGGAAATCATTCTACAAGCCTCCTAGCATCAAATTGAGCATAGAAAAGAGCCTAATTTAAGTCTCCTCCAACTACTTAATCTAGAGAGCAATTATGATAGCTATTATCCTCTTATTATTTATTCGAGAACAAACCTTTAGCTAGTTTTAGCCTTTGGTGCATCACACTTGTGTTGTCAAGTGGTGCATCCCTGTTCTAGATTGTGTTGTCAATCAGACTTTTTTACCGTGTATTATGGTGTTGTCTTGTGCATTGGTCTAGGAGAAGAAGATTGACTTGCTTGTATAGAAGAAGTCAAAGATCAGCTCCGCACTTTCTAAAAGAACACTCGTTTATAGTGAAATCGACTCGGAAAAAGATTTTATTTCGGGAGATCCGTGGACGTAGGCCTGAGTTGATTTGATAGGTCGAACCACGTGACATAGCGTGTTCTCTTGTTCTCGATTGCTCTCTCTTCACTCCCTCTCTCTCTTTTTAGTCCTTTGCTCTTAAGTTTGTGATTTGCTCAATTAGTTCTTGAAATTGCTTGCTCTATTACTTGGCTAGGTGATTAAGGTCTAAAAACTTTAACTTGAATTGAAATCGCTTCCGCCTATTGAATTGACCTTAGTCTTGTGCATTAAGCCCCAACCTTAATTCTAGTAGTACTCGGATCTGAAACACTTCTCCTAGTAGGATAAGATGCTTTGTGGTATTTTTCTTTAATAGTTACCACCCATAAATAAAGTACTCTAGTCAGAATCACTCATAAATTAAGAATTCAGGCAAGAAGCACATAGAGTGGTATTCTATGCTTCTTCGTGGTGTTTTAATAAATGGTTACAACACTTAAATGAAGTACTTGGAGATCAAACTCTTTTCGTAATAAGATATGATGCTTTGTTGAGTTTTCTTGAAGGTTATCACTCATAAATAAAGTACCCTGATAAGAAAAACTTCTAATAGTAGGATAAGATGATTTGTGGTGTTTTCTTTAATCATTGCCATCCATAAATGAAGTACTCAGATAAGAAAAACTTCTCTTAGTAGGATAAGATGCTTTGTGTTATTTTCTTGATTGTTTATCACCCATAAATGTACTCGAACATGAAGCACATATAGTGGTATACTATGCTTTTTCGTGGTGTTTTAGAGAATTGTTACCACCACTAAATGAAGTACTCGAAGAAAAAAACACTTCTTGTAGTAGGCTATGAGGCTTTGTAGAGTTTTCTTGAAACGTTATCACCCATAAATGAAGTAATTCGATCTGAAATACTTCTCGTAACAGGATAAGATGCTTTGTGGTGTTTTCTTTAGTGGTTACCATCCTTAAATGAAATGCTCAGACATTAAGCACATAGAGTGGTAACCAATGCTCATTCGTGGTGTTTTCGCGAAATGTTACCACTCTTAATTAAAGTATTCGGAGAACAAACACTTCTCGTAATATGCTATGTGCTTTGTGTTGTTTTCTTTTAATGGTTATCACTCATAAATGAAGTACTTTGATCAGAAACACTTCTCATAGAACCATAAGATGCTTTGCGGTGTTTTCTTGAATGGTTACCACTCATAAATGAAGTAATCGAATCTGAAATACTTCTCGTAGCAGGATAAGATGCTTTGTGGTGTTTTTTAATGATTACCACCCATAAATGAAGTACTTTGATCAAAATCACTCATAAATTAAGTCTCGAGAAGAAACTCTTCTCGTAGTAAGATATGATGTTTTTTGGAATTTTCTTGAAATGTTACCACTCATAAATGCAGTACTATGATTGGAAACTCTTCTCATAGTAGGATAAGATGCTTTGTGGTGTTCTTCTCTAATGGTTACCACCCATAACTGAAGTAATATGATAAGAAATACTTATCGTAGTAGGATAAGATGCTTTGTGGTGTTTTCTTAATTGTTTATCGCATATAATGATGTACTCGAACATGAAGCACATAGAGTGGTATTCTATGTTTCTTCGTGGTGTTTTAGTTAATGGTTACCAACATTAAATGAAGTGATTAAAGAAGAAACACTTCTCGTAGTAGGCTATGAGGCTTTGTGGAGTTTCTTGAAACGTTACCACCCGTAAATGAAGTAATGTGATCTGAAACACTTATCGCAATAGGATAAGATGCTTTGTTCTCTTTTTTTTAATGGTTACCACCTTTAAATGAAATACTCGGATATGAAGCACCGAGAGTGGTAATCTATGCTTCTTCGTGGTGTTTTAGTGAAATGTTACCATCCTAAATTGAAGTATTGCGAGGACAAACACATCTCGTAGTATGCTATGATGCTTTGTGGGGTTTTATTGTAACGTTACCACCCATAAATGAATAATTTGTTCTGAAACACTTCTCGTTGTAGGATAAGATGCTTTGTGGTGTTTTTTTTAATGGTTACCATCCGTAAATGTACTCTGATCAAAGTCACTCATAAATTAAGAATTCAGATATGAAGCACATAGAGTGGTATTCTATACTTCTCGTAGTAAGATATGAGGCTTTGTGGAGTTTTCTTGAAAAGTTATCACTCTATTTGAGTACCCTAATCAGAATAACTTCTCATAGTAGGATAAGATGATTTGTGGTGTTTTCTTTAATCGTTACCACCCATAAATGGAGTACTCAGATAAGAAATACTTCTCTTAGTAGGATAAGATGCTTTGTATTATTTTCTTAATTATTTATCGCCCATAAATGTACTCGGACATGCAGCACATATAGTGGTATTTTCTTTGTGGTGCTTTAGATAATGGTTACCATCATTAAATGAAGTACTTGAAGAAGAAATACTTCTCGTAGTAGGCTATGAGACTTTGTAGAGTTTTCTTGAAATGTTACCACCTATAAATGAAGTAATACGATCTGAAATACTTCTCGTAACATGATAACATTCTTTTTGGTGTTTTTTTAGTGGTTACCACCTTTAAATGAAGTGCTCGGAAATTAAGCACTTAGAGTGGCAATGAATGCTCCTTCGTGGTATTTTAGTGAAATGCTACTACCCTTAATTGAAGTATTCGGAGAACAAACATTTCTCGTAGTATACTATGATGCTTTTGTGTGGATTTCTTGAATCGTTACCACCCATAAACAAAGTAATTCGTTCTGAAACACTTATCGTAGTATGATAAGATGCTTTGTGGTGTTTTTTTAATGGTTAACACTCATAAATGAAGTATTTTGATCAGAAACACTTCTTATAGAAGCATAAGATGCTTTGGGGTGTTTTCTTGAATGATTACTACCCATAAATGAAGTAATCAGATCTGAAACACTTCTCGTAGTAAGATAATATGCTTTGTGGTGCTTTCTCTAATTGATACCACTCATAAATGAAGTTCTCTTATCAGAATTACTCATAAATTAAGTACTCGGACATGATACACATAGAGTGGAATTCTAAGCTTCTTCGTGGTGTTTTAGTGAATGGTTACAACACTTAAATGAAGTACTCGGAAAACAAACTCTTCTTAGTAAGATATAATGATGCTTTGTGGAGTTTTTTGAAAGGTTACCACTCATAAATGGAGTACTTTGATCAGAAACACTTCTCATAGTAGGATAAGATGATTTGTGGTGTTTTCGTTAATTGTATCGACCCATAAATAAAGTACTCCAATCAGAAACACATCTCATAGAAGCATAAACTACTTTGTGGTGTTTTCTTGGATGATTACCATCCATAAATGAAGTAATCGGATCTGAAACACTTCTAGTAGTGCTTTGTGGTATTTTCTTTAATAGATACCACCAATAAATTAAGTACTCTGATCAGAATCACTCATAAATTAAGTACTCGAGAAGAAACTCTTCTCGTAGTACGATATAATGCTTTCTGGAGTTTTCTTGAAAGGTTATCACTCATAAATGAAGTGCTCTGATCAGAAACTCTTCTCATAGTAGGATAATATTCTTTGTGGTGTCTTCTCTAATGGTTACCACCCATAATTGAAGTACTCTGATCAGAAACACTTATCGTAGTAGGATAAGATGCTTTGTGGTATTTTCTTGATTGTTTACTACCCATAAATGATGTACTCGGACATGAAGCACATAGATTGGTATTCTACGCTTCTTCGTGGTGTTTTAGTGAATGGTTACCAACATTAAATGAAGTACTCAAAGAAGAAACACTCTCGTTCAAACATTACCACCCGTAAATGAAGTAATGCGATCTGAAACACTTATTGCAACAGGACCTAGAGTGGTTGTCTATGCTTCGTCGTGATATTTTAGTGAAAGGTTACCACCCTAAATTAAAGTATTGGAGGACAAACACATCTCGTAGTATGCTATGATGCTTTGTGGTGTTTTATTGATACTTTACCACCCATAAACGAAGTAATTCGTTCTGAAACACTTCTCTTTATTAGATAAGATGCTTTGTGGTGTTTTCTTTAATGGTTACCACCCATAAATGCAGTACTCTGATCAGAAACACTTCTCATAGAAGCATAAGATGTTTTGCGGTGTTTTCTTGAATGCTTACCACCCATAAATGAAGTAATCGGATCTGAAACACTTCTCGTAGTAGGATAAGATGCTTTGTAGTATTTTCTTTAATAGTTACCACCCATAAATGAAGTACTCTGATCAGAACCACTCATAAATTAAAACATGAAGCATATAGAGTGATATTCTATGCTTCTTCGTGGTATTTTAGCGAATGGTTACAACACTTAAATGAAGCACTCGAAGAACAAACTCTTCTCGTAGTAAAATATGATGCTTTGTGGAGTTTTCTTGAAAGGTTATCACTTATAAATAGAATACCCTGATCGGAAAAACTTCTCATAATATGATAAAATGATTTATAAGAAACAATTCTCTTAGTAGGATAAGATGTTTTTTTTGTCATTTCTTGATTGTTTACCGCCCATATATGTACTCGGACATGAAGCACATATAGTGGTGTTTTAGATAATGGTTACCGCCACTAAATGAAGTAATCGGAGAAGAAACACTTCTCGTAGTAAGCTATGAGGCTTTTTAGAGTTTTCTTGAAACGTTACCATCCATAAATGAAGTAATCCGATCTGAAATACTTCTCTTAACATGATAAGATACTTTTTGGTGTTTTCTTTAGTGGTTACCACCCTTAAATGAAGTGCTCAAACATTAAACATCTAGAGTGGTACGCAATGAAGTATTCGGAGAACAAACACTTCTCGTAGTGAAAGACTACCACCCTTAATTGAAGTATTCAGAGAACAAACACTTCTCGTAGTATACTATGATGTTTTTGTGGGGTTTTCTCAAATCGTTACCACCCATAAACAAAGTAATTCGTTCTGAAACACTTATCAGAGTAGGATAAGATGCTTTGTGGTGTTTTCTTTTAATGGTTACCACCCATAAATGAAGTACTTTGATCAGAAACACTTCTCATAGAAACATTAGATGTTTTGCGGTGTATTCTAGAATGGTTACCACTCATAAATGAAGTACTCTTATCAGAATTACTCATAAATTAAGTACTCGAACATGATGCATATAGAGTGGTATTCTATGCTTCTTCGTGGTGTTTTAGTGAATGGTTAAAAGACTTAAATGAAGTACTCGGAGAACAAACTCTTTTAAGTTAGATATGATGATTTGTGGAGTTTTCTTGAAAGGTTATCACTCATAAATGGAGTACTCTGATCAGAAACACTTCTCATAGTAGGATAACATGATTTGTGGTGTTTTCTTTAATGGTTACCATCCATAAATGAAGTACTCTGATCAGAAACACTGTTCATAGAAGCATAAGTTGTTTTGTGGTGTTTTCTTGAATGATTACCATCCATAAAAGAAGTAGTAGGATAAGATGTTTTGTGGTGTTTTCTTTAATGAATACCACCCATAAATGAAGTACCCTATCAGAATCACTCATAAATTAAGAATTCATACATGAAGCACATAGAGTGGTATTCTTTGCTTTTTCGTGGTGTTTTAGTGAATTGTTACAACACTTAAATGAAGTACTCGAGAAGAAACTCTTCTCGTAGTAAGATATGATGCTTTTTGAAGTTTTCTTGAGAGGTTATCACTCATAAATGAAGTACTCTGATCAGAAACTCTTCTCATAGTATGATAAGATGCTTTGTGATATCTTCTCTAATGGTTACCACCCTTAATTGAAGTACTCTGATCTAAAACTCTTCTAGTAGTAGGATAAGATGTTTTATGGCGTTTTCTTGATTATTTACCGCCCATAAATGATGTACTCGGACATGAATCACATAGAGTGGTAGTCTATTCTTCTTCGTGGAGTTTTAATGAATGATTACCAACATTAAATGAATTGCTCAAAGCAGAAACACTTTCCATAGTGGGCAATGAGGATTTGTGGAGTTTCCTGAAACGTTACATCCCATAAATAAAGTAATGCGATCTGAAACACTTATCGCAATAGGATAAGATGTTTTGTGTTCTTTTCTTTAATGGTTACCACCCTTAAATGAAGTACTCGGATATAAAGCATCGAGAGTGGTAATCTATGCTTCTTCGTAGTGTTTTAGTGAAAGGTTACCACCCAAAATTGAAGTATTCGGAGGACAAACACATCTCGTAGTATGCTATGATGCTTTGTGGGTGTTTTATCGAAACGTTACCACCCATAAATAAAGAAATTCGTTCTGAAACACTTCTCATAGTAGGATAAGATGATTTGTGGTGTTTTCTTTAATGATTACCATCCATAAATGAAGTACTCATATAAGAAACACTTTCTCTTAGTAGTATAAGATTCTTTGTGTTATTTTCTTGATTGTTTACCTCCCATAAATGTACTCGGACACGAAGCACATAGAGTGGTAATATGTGCTTCTTCGTGTTGTTTTAGTGAAAGGTTACCATCCTAAATTGAAGTATTCGGAGGACAAACACATCTCGTTGTACGCTATGATGCATTGTGGGAGTTTTATTGAAACGTTACCACCCATAAAAAAAGTAATTCGTTCTGAAACACTTCACATAGTAGGATAAGATGATTTGTGGTGTTTTCTTTAATGGTTACCACCCATAAATGAAGTACTCATATAAGAAACACTTTCTCTTAGTAGTATAAGATTCTTTGAGTTATTTTCTTGATTGTTTACCTACCATAAATGCACTCGGACACGAAGCACGTAGAGTGGTAATCTATGCTTCTTCGTGGTGTTTTAGTGAAAGGTTACCATCCTAAATTGAAGTATTCGGAGGACAAACACATCTCGTTGTATGCTATGATGTATTGTGGGTGTTTTTATTGAAACGTTACCACCCATAAAAAAAGTAATTCGTTCTGAAACACTTCTCATAGTAGGATAAGATGATTTGCGGTGTTTTCTTTAATGATTACCATCCATAAATGAAGTACTCTGATGAGAAACAATTCTCAAAGAAGCATAAGCTGCTTTGTGGTGTTTTCTTGAATGATTACCACTCATAAATGAAGTAATCGGATCTGAAACATTACTAGGAGTAGAATAAGATACTTTGTGGTATTTTCTTTAAAGGATACCACCCATTAATGAACTACCCTGGTCAGAATCACTAATAAATTAAGAATTCAGACATGAAGCACATAGAGTGGTATTGTATGCTTATTCGTTGTGTTTTTGTGAATGGTTACAACACTTAAATGAAATACTCGGAGAAAAAACTCTTCTCGTAGTAAGATATGATGTTTTGTGGAGTTTTCTGGAAAGGCTATAACTCATAAATGGTTACCCTGATCAGAAACACTATCGTAGTAGGATAAGATGATTTGAGGTGTTTTCTTAAATGGTTACCACCCATAAATGAAGTACTAATATAATAAACACTTTCTCTTAGTTGTATAAGATTCTTTGTGTTATTTTCTTGATTGTTTACCTCCCATAAATGTAATCGGACACGAAGCACATAGAGTGGTAATCTATGCTTCTTCGTGGTGTTTTAGTGAAAGGTTGCCATCCTAAATTGAAGTATTCGGAGAACAAACACATCTCGTTGTATGCTATGATGCATTGTGGGTGTTTTATTGAAACGTTACGACCCATAAACAAAATAATTCGTTCTGAAACACTTCTCATATTAGGATAAGATGATTTGTGGTGTTTTCTTTAATGATTACCATCCATAAATGAAGTACTCTGATGAGAAACAATTCTCAAAGAAGCATAAGCTACTTTGAGGTGTTTTCTTGAATGATTACCACCCATAAATGAAGTAATCGGATCTGAAACACTACTAGGAGTTGGATAAGATGCTTTGTGGTATTTTCTTTAAAGGATACCACCCATAAATGAACTACTCTGGTCAGGATCACTCATAAATTAAGAATTCAGACAGGAAGCACATAGATTGGTATTCTATGCTTATTCGTGGTGTTTTTGTGAATGGTTACAACACTTGAATGAAATACTCGGAGAACAAACTCTTCTCATAGTAAGATATGATGCTTTGTGGAGTTTTCTTGAAAGGCTATAACTCATAAATGGTTACCCTGATCAGAAACACTATCGTAGTAGGATAAGATGATTTGTGGTGTTTTCTTTAATGGTTACCACCCATAAATGAAGTACTCATATAAGAAACACTTCTCTTAGTAGTATGAGATTCTCTGTGTTATTTTCTTGATTATTTACAATTCATAAATGTACTCCGACATGAAGCACACATATAGTGGTATTCTATTCTTCTTCGTGGTGTTTTAGATAATGGTTACCACCACTAAAGTAAGTGCTCGAAAAAGAAACACTTCTCGTAGTAGGTTATGAGGCTTTGTAGAATTTTCTTGAAACGTACCACCGGTAAATGAAGTAATCCGATCTGAAATACTTCTGGTAAAAGGATAAGATGCTTGGTGGTGTTTTCTTTAGTGGTTACCACCCTTAAATGAAGTGCTCGGACATTAAACACCTAGAGTGGTAAACAATGATCCTTCGTGGTGTTTTAGTGAAAGGCTACCACCCTTAATTGAAGGATTCGGAGAACAAACAATTCTCGTAGTATGCTACGATGCTATTGTGGGGTTTTCTTGAATCGTTACCACCCATAAAATAAGTAATTCATTCTGAAACACTTATCGTAGTAGGATAAGATGTTTTGTGGTGTTTTTTTAATGGTTACCACCCATAAATGAAGTACTTTGATCAGAAGCACTTCTCATAGAAGCATAAGATGCTTCGCGGTGTTTTCTTCAATGGTTACCATCCATAAATGAAGTAATCAGATCTAAAACACTTCTCGCAGTAGGATAAGATACTTTGTGGTGTTTTCTTTAATTGATACCACCCATAAATGAAGTACTCTTATCAGAATTACTCATAAATTAAGTATTCGAACATAATGCACATAGAGTGTTATTCTTTGCTTCTTTGTGGTGTTTTAGTGAATGGTTACAACACTTAAATGATGTACTCGGAGAACAAACTTTTCTCGTAGTAAGATATGATGCTTTGTGGAGTTTTCTTGAAAGGTTAACTCATAAATGGTGTACCCTAATCGGAAACACTTCTCATATTAGGATAAGATTATTTGTGGTGTTTTCTTTAATGGTTACCACCCTTAATTGAAGTATTCGGAGAACAAACACTTCGCGGTGTTTTATTCAATGGTTACCATCCATAAATGCAGTAATCAGATCTAAAACACTTCTCGCAGCAGGATAAGATACTTTGTGGTGTTTTCTTTAATTGATACCACCCATAAATGAAGTACTCTTATCAGAATTACTCATAAATTAAGTATTCGAACATAATGCATAGAGAGTGGTACTCTATGCTTCTTCGTGTTGTTTTAGTGAATGGTTACAACACTTAAATGAAGTACTCGGAGAACAAACTCTTCTTAGTAAGATATGATGCTTTATGGAGTTTTCTTGAAAGGTTACCATCCATAAATGGGGTACTCTAATCAGAAACACTTCTCATAGTAGGATAAGATGATTTGTGGGGTTTTCATTAATGGTTACCACTCATAAATGAAGCACTCCGACCAGAAATACTTCTCATCGAAGCATAAGCTGCTTTGTGGTGTTTTCTTGAATGATTACCACCCATAAATTTTGTATTCGGATCTGAAACACTTCTAGTAGTAGGATAAGATGCTTTGTGGGGTTTTCTTTAATGGATTCAACCCATAAACTAAGTACTCCGATCAGAATCACTCATAAATTAAGAATTCAGACAGGAAGCACATAGAGTGGTACTCTAGGCTTCTTTGCGGTGTTTTAGTGAATGGTTACAACACTTAAATGATGTACTCGGAGAACAAACTTTTCTCGTAGTAAGATATGATGCTTTGTGGAGTTTTCTTGAAAGGTTAACTCATAAATGGTGTACCCTAATCAGAAACACTTCTCATATTAGGATAAGATTATTTGTGGTGTTTTCTTTAATGGTTACCACCCATAAATGAAGTACTCATATAAGAAATACTTTCTCTTAGTAGTATAAGATTCTCTGTGTTATTTTCTTGATTGTTTACCTCCGATAAATGTACTCGGACACGAAGCACATAGAGTGGTAATCTATGCGTCTTCGTGGTGTTTTAGTGAAAGGTTACCATCCTAAATTGAAGTATTCGGAGGACAAACACATCTCCTTGTACGCTATGATGCATTGTGGGTGTTTTATTGAAACGTTACCACCCATAAAAAAAGTAATTCGTTCTGAAACACTTCACATAGTAGAATAAGATGATTTGTGGTGTTTCCTTTTATGAATACCTTCCATAAATGAAGTACTCTGATGAGAAACAATTCTCAAAGAAGCATACGCTGCTTTGTGGTGTTTTCTTTAATGGTTACCACCCATAAATGAAGTACTCGTATAAGAAACACTTCTCTTAGTAGTATGAGATTCTTTGTGTTATTTTCTTGATTATTTACAATTCATAAATGTACTCGGACATGAAGCACACATATAGTGGTATTCTATTCTTCTTCGTGGTGTTTTAGATAATGGTTACCACCACTAAAGTAAGTGCTCGAAGAAGAAACACATCTCGTAGTAGGTTATGAGGCTTTGTAGATTTTTCTTGAAACGTACCACCCATAAATGAAGTAATCCGATCTGAAATACTTCTCGTAAAAGGATAAGATGCTTGGTGGTGTTTTCTTTAGTGGTTACCACCCTTAAATGAAGTGCTCGAACATTAAACACCTAGAGTGGTAAACAATGATCCTTCGTGGTGTTTTAGTGAAAGGCTACCACCCTTAATTGAAGTATTGGGAGAACAAACACTTCTCTTAGTATGCTACGATGCTTTTGTGGGGTTTTCTTGAATCGTTACCACCCATAAAATAAGTAATTCATTCTGAAACACTTATCGTAGTAGGATAAGATGCTTTGTGGTGTTTTTTTAATGGTTACCACCCATAAATGAAGTACTTTGATCAGAAGCACTTCTCATAGAAGCAAAAGATGCTTCGCGGTGTTTTATTCAATGGTTACCATCCATAAATGCAGTAATCAGATCTAAAACACTTCTCGCAGCAGGATAAGATACTTTGTGGTGTTTTCTTTAATTGATACCACCCATAAATGAAGTACTCTTATCAGAATTACTCATAAATTAAGTATTCGAACATAATGCATAGAGAGTGGTACTCTATGCTTCTTCGTGTTGTTTTAGTGAATGGTTACAACACTTAAATGAAGTACTCGGAAAACAAACTCTTCTTAGTAAGATATGATGCTTTATGGAGTTTTCTTGAAAGGTTACCATCCATAAATGGGGTACTCTAATCAGAAACACTTCTCATAGTAGGATAAGATGATTTGTGGGGTTTTCATTAATGGTTACCACTCATAAATGAAGCACTCCGACCAGAAATACTTCTCATCGAAGCATAAGCTGCTTTGTGGTGTTTTCTTGAATGATTACCACCCATAAATTTTGTATTCGGATCTGAAACACTTCTAGTAGTAGGATAAGATGCTTTGTGGGGTTTTCTTTAATGGATTCAACCCATAAACTAAGTACTCCGATCAGAATCACTCATAAATTAAGAATTCAGACAGGAAGCACATAGAGTGGTATTCTATGCTTCTTTGTGGTGTTTTAGTGAATGGTTACAACACTTAAATGAAGTTCTCGGAGAACAAACTCTTCTCGTAGTAAGATATGATGCTTTGTGGAGTTTTCATGAAAGGCTAACTCATAAATGGTGTACCCTAATCAGAAACACTATCGTAGTAGGATAAGATAATTTGTGGTGTTTTCTTTAATGGTTACCACCCATAAATGAAGTACTCGTATAAGAAACACTTCTCTTAGTAGTATGAGATTCTCTGTGTTATTTTCTTGATTGTTTACCTCCCATAAATGTACTCGGACACGAAGCACATAGAGTGGTAATCTATGCTTCTTCGTGGTGTTTTAGTGAAAGGTTACCATCCTAAATTGAAGTATTCGGAGGACAAACACATCTCGTTGTACGCTATGATGCATCGTGGGTGTTTTATTGAAACGTTACCACCCATAAACAAATTAATTCGTTCTGAAACACTTCTCGTAGTAGGATAAGATGATTAGTGGTGTTTTCTTTAATGATTACCATCCATAAATGAAGCACTCTGATGAGAAACAATTCTCAAAGAAGCATAAGCTGCTTTGTGGTGTTTTCTTGAATGATTACCACTCATAAATGAAGTAATCGGATCTGAAACACTACTAGGAGTAGGATAAGCTGTTTTGTGGTATTTTCTTTAAAGGATACCACCAATAAATGAACTACTCTGGTCAGGATCACTCATAAATTAAGAATTCAGACATGAAGCACATAGAGTGGTATTCTATGCTTATTCGTGGTGTTTTTGTGAATGGTTACAACACTTAAATGAAATACTCGGAGAACAAACTCTTCTCGTAGTAAGATATGATGCTTTGTTGAGTTTTCTTGAAAGGCTATAACTCATAAATGGTTACCCTGATCAGAAACACTATCGTAGTAGGATAAGATTATTTGTGGTGTTTTCTTTAACTGTTACCACCCATAAATGAAGTACTCATATAAGAAACACTTCTCTTAGTAGTATGAGATTCTCTGTGTTATTTTCTTGATTATTTACAATTCATAAATGTACTCGGACATGAAGCACACATATAGTGGTATTCTATTCTTCTTCGTGGTGTTTTAGATAATGGTTACCACCACTAAAGTAAGTGCTCGAAGAAGAAACACTTCTCGTAGTATGTTATGAGGCTTTGTAGATTTTTCTTGAAACGTACCACCCCTAAATGAAGTAATCCCATCTGAAATACTTCTCGTAAAAGGATAAGATGCTTGGTGGTGTTTTCTTTAGTGGTTACCACCCTTAAATGAAGTGCTCGGACGTTAAACACCTAGAGTGGTAAACAATGATCCTTCGTGGTGTTTTAGTGAAAAGCTACCACCCTTAATTGATGGATTCGGAGAACAAACAATTCTCGTAGTATGCTACGATGCTATTGTGGGGTTTTCTTGAATCGTTACCACCCATAAAATAAGTAATTCATTCTGAAACACTTATCGTAGTAGGATAAGATGCTTTGTGGTGTTTTTTTAATGGTTACCACCCATAAATGAAGTACTTTGATCAGAAGCACTTCTCATAGAAGCATAAGATGCTTCGCGGTGTTTTCTTCAATGGTTACCATCCATAAATGAAGTAATCAGATCTAAAACACTTCTCGCAGTAGGATAAGATACTTTGTGGTGTTTTCTTTAATTGATACCACCCATAAATGAAGTACTCTTATCAGAATTACTCATAAATTAAGTATTCGAACATAATGCATAGAGAGTGGTACTCTATGCTTCTTCGTGTTGTTTTAGTGAATGGTTACAACACTCAAATGAAGTACTCGGAGAACAAACTCTTCTTAGTAAGATATGATGCTTTATGGAGTTTTCTTGAAAGGTTACCATCCATAAATGGAGTACTCTAATCAGAAACACTTCTCATAGTAGGATAAGATGATTTGTGGGGTTTTCATTAATGGTTACCACTCATAAATGAAGCACTCCGACCAGAAACACTTCTCATCGAAGCATAAGCTGCTTTGTGGTGTTTTCTTGAATGATTACCACCCATAAATTATGTATTCGGATCTGAAACACTTCTAGTAGTAGGATAAGATGCTTTGTGGGGTTTTCTTTAATGGATTCAACCCATAAACTAAGTACTCCGATCAGAATCACTCATAAATTAAGAATTCAGATAGGAAGCACATAGAGTGGTATTCTATGCTTCTTTGTGGTGTTTTAGTGAATGGTTACAACACTTAAATGAAGTTCTCGGAGAATAAACTCTTCTCGTAGTAAGATATGATGCTTTGTGGAGTTTTCATGAAAGGCTAACTCATAAATGGTGTACCCTAATCAGAAACACTATCGTAGTAGGATAAGATAATTTGTGGTGTTTTCTTTAATGGTTACCACCCATAAATGAAGTACTCGTATAAGAAACACTTCTCTTAGTAGTATGAGATTCTCTGTGTTATTTTCTTGATTGTTTACCTCCCATAAATGTACTCGGACACGAAGCACATAGAGTGGTAATCTATGCTTCTTCGTGGTGTTTTAGTGAAAGGTTACCATCCTAAATTGAAGTATTCGGAGGACAAACACATCTCGTTGTACGCTATGATGCATCGTGGGTGTTTTATTGAAACATTACCACCCATAAACAAATTAATTCGTTCTGAAACACTTCTCGTAGTAGGATAAGATGATTAGTGGTGTTTTCTTTAATGATTACCATCCATAAATGAAGCACTCTGATGAGAAACAATTCTCAAAGAAGCATAAGCTGCTTTGTGGTGTTTTCTTGAATGATTACCACTCATAAATGAAGTAATCGGATCTGAAACACTACTAGGAGTAGGATAAGCTGTTTTGTGGTATTTTCTTTAAAGGATACCACCAATAAATGAACTACTCTGGTCAGGATCACTCATAAATTAAGAATTCAGACATGAAGCACAGAGAGTGGTATTCTATGCTTATTCGTGGTGTTTTTGTGAATGGTTACAACACTTAAATAAAATACTCGGAGAACAAACTCTTCTCATAGTAAGATATGATGCTTTGTGGAGTTTTCCTGAAAGGCTAACTCATAAATGGTGTACCCTAATCAGAAACACTATCGTAGTAGGATAAGATAATTTGTGGTGTTTTCTTTAATGGTTACCACCCATAAATGAAGTACTCGTATAAGAAACACTTCTCTTAGTAGTATGAGATTCTCTGTGTTATTTTCTTGATTGTTTACCTCCCATAAATGTACTCGGACACGAAGCACATAGAGTGGTAATCTATGCTTCTTCGTGGTGTTTTAGTGAAAGGTTACCATCCTAAATTGAAGTATTCGGAGGACAAACACATCTCGTTGTACGCTATGATGCATCGTGGGTGTTTTATTGAAACGTTACCACCCATAAACAAATTAATTCGTTCTGAAACACTTCTCGTAGTAGGATAAGATGATTAGTGGTGTTTTCTTTAATGATTACCATCCATAAATGAAGCACTCTGATGACAAACAATTCTCAAAGAAGCATAAGCTGCTTTGTGGTGTTTTCTTGAATGATTACCACCCATAAATGAAGTAATCGGATCTGAAACACTACTACGAGTAGGATAAGATGCTTTGTGGTATTTTCTTTAAAGGATACCACCAATAAATGAACTACTCTGGTCAGGATCACTCATAAATTAAGAATTCAGACATGAAGCACATAGAGTGGTATTCTATGCTTATTCGTGGTGTTTTTGTGAATGGTTACAACACTTAAATGAAATACTCGGAGAACAAACTCTTCTCGTAGTAAGATATGATGCTTTGTTGAGTTTTCTTGAAAGGCTATAACTCATAAATGGTTACCCTGATCAGAAACACTATCGTAGTAGGATAAGATTATTTGTGGTGTTTTCTTTAATGGTTACCACCCATAAATGAAGTACTCATATAAGAAACACTTCTCTTAGTAGTATGAGATTCTCTGTGTTATTTTCTTGATTATTTACAATTCATAAATGTACTCGGACATGAAGCACACATATAGTGGTATTCTATTCTTCTTCGTGGTGTTTTAGATAATGGTTACCACCACTAAAGTAAGTGCTCGAAGAAGAAACACTTCTCGTAGTAGGTTATGAGGCTTTGTAGATTTTTCTTGAAACGTACCACCCGTAAATGAAGTAATCCGATCTGAAATACTTCTGGTAAAAGGATAAGATGCTTGGTGGTGTTTTCTTTAGTGGTTACCACCCTTAAATGAAGTGCTCGGACATTAAACACCTAGAGTGGTAAACAATGATCCTTCGTGGTGTTTTAGTGAAAGGCTACCACCCTTAATTGAAGTATTCGGAGAACAAACACTTCTCGTAGTATGCTACGATGCTATTGTGGGGTTTTCTTGAATCGTTACCACCCATAAAATAAGTAATTCATTCTGAAACACTTATCGTAGTAGGATAAGATGCTTTGTGGTGTTTTTTTAATGGTTACCACCCATAAATGAAGTACTTTGATCAGAAGCACTTCTCATAGAAGCATAAGATGCTTCGCGGTGTTTTCTTCAATGGTTACCATCCATAAATGAAGTAATCAGATCTAAAACACTTCTCGCAGCAGGATAAGATACTTTGTGGTGTTTTCTTTAATTGACACCACCCATAAATGAAGTACTCTTATCAGAATTGCTCATAAATTAAGTATTCGAACATAATGCATAGAGAGTGGTACTCTATGCTTCTTCGTGTTGTTTTAGTGAATGGTTACAACACTTAAATGAAGTACTCGGAGAACAAACTCTTCTTAGTAAGATATGATGCTTTATGGAGTTTTCTTGAAAGGTTACCATCCATAAATGGAGTACTCTAATCAGAAACACTTCTCATAGTAGGATAAGATGATTTGTGGGGTTTTCATTAATGGTTACCACTCATAAATGAAGCACCCTGACAAGAAACACTTCCCATCGAAGCATAAGCTGCTTTGTGGTGTTTTCTTGAATGATTACCACCCATAAATTATGTATTCGGATCTGAAACACTTCTAGTAGTAGGATAAGATGCTTTGTGGGGTTTTCTTTAATGGATTCAACCCATAAACTAAGTACTCCGATCAGAATCACTCATAAATTAAGAATTCAGACAGGAAGCACATAAAGTGGTATTCTATGCTTCTTTGTGGTGTTTTAGTGAATGGTTACAACACTTAAATGAGTACTCGGAGAACAAACTCTTCTCGTAGTAAGATATGATGCTTTGTGGAGTTTTCTTGAAAGGCTAACTCATAAATGGTGTACCCTAATCAGAAACACTATCGTAGTAGGATAAGATAATTTGTGGTGTTTTCTTTAATGGTTACCACCCATAAATGAAGTACTCGTATAAGAAACACTTCTCTTAGTAGTATGAGATTCTCTGTGTTATTTTCTTGATTGTTTACCTCCCATAAATGTACTCGGACACGAAGCACATAGAGTGGTAATCTATGCTTCTTCGTGGTGTTTTAGTGAAAGGTTACCATCCTAAATTGAAGTATTCGGAGGACAAACACATCTCGTTGTACGCTATGATGCATCGTGGGTGTTTTATTGAAACGTTACCACCCATAAACAAATTAATTCGTTCTGAAACACTTCTCGTAGTAGGATAAGATGATTAGTGGTGTTTTCTTTAATGATTACCATCCATAAATGAAGCACTCTGATGACAAACAATTCTCAAAGAAGCATAAGCTGCTTTGTGGTGTTTTCTTGAATGATTACCACCCATAAATGAAGTAATCGGATCTGAAACACTACTACGAGTAGGATAAGATGCTTTGTGGTATTTTCTTTAAAGGATACCACCAATAAATGAACTACTCTGGTCAGGATCACTCATAAATTAAGAATTCAGACATGAAGCACATAGAGTGGTATTCTATGCTTATTCGTGGTGTTTTTGTGAATGGTTACAACACTTAAATGAAATACTCGGAGAACAAACTCTTCTCGTAGTAAGATATGATGCTTTGTTGAGTTTTCTTGAAAGGCTATAACTCATAAATGGTTACCCTGATCAGAAACACTATCGTAGTAGGATAAGATTATTTGTGGTGTTTTCTTTAATGGTTACCACCCATAAATGAAGTACTCATATAAGAAACACTTCTCTTAGTAGTATGAGATTCTTTGTGTTATTTTCTTGATTATTTACAATTCATAAATGTACTCGGACATGAAGCACACATATAGTGGTATTCTATTCTTCTTCGTGGTGTTTTAGATAATGGTTACCACCACTAAAGTAAGTGCTCGAAGAAGAAACACTTCTCGTAGTAGGTTATGAGGCTTTGTAGATTTTTCTTGAAACGTACCACCCGTAAATGAAGTAATCCGATCTGAAATACTTCTAGTAAAAGGATAAGATGCTTGGTGGTGTTTTCTTTAGTGGTTACCACCCTTAAATGAAGTGCTCGGACATTAAACACCTAGAGTGGTAAACAATGATCCTTCGTGGTGTTTTAGTGAAAGGCTACCACCCTTAATTGAAGTATTCGGAGAACAAACACTTCTCGTAGTATGCTACGATGCTTTTGTGGGGTTTTCTTGAATCGTTACCACCCATATAATAAGTAATTCATTCTGAAACACTTATCGTAGTAGGATAAGATGCTTTGTGGTGTTTTTTTAATGGTTACCACCCATAAATGAAGTACTTTGATCAGAAGCACTTCTCATAGAAGCATAAGATGCTTCGCGGTGTTTTCTTCAATGGTTACCATCCATAAATGAAGTAATCAGATCTAAAACACTTCTCGCAGCAGGATAAGATACTTTGTGGTGTTTTCTTTAATTGACACCACCCATAAATGAAGTACTCTTATCAGAATTGCTCATAAATTAAGTATTCGAACATAATGCATAGAGAATGGTACTCTATGCTTCTTCGTGTTGTTTTAGTGAATGGTTACAACACTTAAATGAAGTACTCGGAGAACAAACTCTTCTTAGTAAGATATGATGCTTTATGGAGTTTTCTTGAAAGGTTACCATCCATAAATGGAGTACTCTAATCAGAAACACTTCTCATAGTAGGATAAGATGATTTGTGGGGTTTTCATTAATGGTTACCACTCATAAATGAAGCACCCTGACAAGAAACACTTCTCATCGAAGCATAAGCTGCTTTGTGGTTTTTTCTTGAATGATTACCACCCATAAATTATGTATTCGGATCTGAAACACTTCTAGTAGTAGGATAAGATGCTTTGTGGGGGTTTTCTTTAATGAATTCAACCCATAAACTAAGTACTCCGATCAGAATCACTCATAAATTAAGAATTCAGACAGGAAGCACATAGAGTGGTATTCTATGCTTCTTTGTGGTGTTTTAGTGAATGGTTACAACACTTAAATGAAGTTCTCGGAGAACAAACTCTTCTCGTAGTAAGATATGATGCTTTGTGGAGTTTTCTTGAAAGGCTAACTCATAAATGGTGTACCCTAATCAGAAACACTATCGTAGTAGGATAAGATAATTTGTGGTGTTTTCTTTAATGGTTACCACCCATAAATGAAGTACTCGTATAAGAAACACTTCTCTTAGTAGTATGAGATTCTCTGTGTTATTTTCTTGATTGTTTACCTCCCATAAATGTACTCGGACACGAAGCACATAGAGTGGTAATCTATGCTTCTTCGTGGTGTTTTAGTGAAAGGTTACCATCCTAAATTGAAGTATTCGGAGGACAAACACATCTCGTTGTACGCTATGATGCATCGTGGGTGTTTTATTGAAAGGTTACCACCCATAAACAAATTAATTCGTGTTGAAACACTTCTCGTAGTAGGATAAGATGATTAGTGGTGTTTTCTTTAATGATTACCATCCATAAATGAAGCACTCTGATGAGAAACAATTCTCAAAGAAGCATAAGCTGCTTTGTGGTGTTTTCTTGAATGATTACCACCCATAAATGAAGTAATCGGATCTAAAACACTACTACGAGTAGGATAAGATGCTTTGTGGTATTTTCTTTAAAGGATACCACCAATAAATGAACTACTCTGGTCAGGATCACTCATAAATTAAGAATTCAGACATGAAGCACATAGAGTGGTATTCTATGCTTATTCGTGGTGTTTTTGTGAATGGTTACAACACTTAAATGAAATACTCGGAGAACAAACTCTTCTCGTAGTAAGATATGATGCTTTGTTGAGTTTTCTTGAAAGGCTATAACTCATAAATGGTTACCCTGATCAGAAACACTATCGTAGTAGGATAAGATTATTTGTGGTGTTTTCTTTAATGGTTACCACCCATAAATGAAGTACTCATATAAGAAACACTTCTCTTAGTAGTATGAGATTCTTTGTGTTATTTTCTTGATTATTTACAATTCATAAATGTACTCGGACATGAAGCACACATATAGTGGTATTCTATTCTTCTTCGTGGTGTTTTAGATAATGGTTACCACCACTAAAGTAAGTGCTCGAAGAAGAAACACTTCTCGTAGTAGGTTATGAGGCTTTGTAGATTTTTCTTGAAACGTACCACCCGTAAATGAAGTAATCCGATCTGAAATACTTCTGGTAAAAGGATAAGATGCTTGGTGGTGTTTTCTTTAGTGGTTACCACCCTTAAATGAAGTGCTCGGACATTAAACACCTAGAGTGGTAAACAATGATCCTTCGTGGTGTTTTAGTGAAAGGCTACCACCCTTAATTGAAGTATTCGGAGAACAAACACTTCTCGTAGTATGCTACGATGCTTTTGTGGGGTTTTCTTGAATCGTTACCACCCATAAAATAAGTAATTCATTCTGAAACACTTATCGTAGTAGGATAAGATGCTTTGTGGTGTTTTTTTAATGGTTACCACCCATAAATGAAGTACTTTGATCAGAAGCACTTCTCATAGAAGCATAAGATGCTTCGCGGTGTTTTCTTCAATGGTTACCATCCATAAATGAAGTAATCAGATCTAAAACACTTCTCGCAGCAGGATAAGATACTTTGTGGTGTTTTCTTTAATTGACACCACCCATAAATGAAGTACTCTTATCAGAATTGCTCATAAATTAAGTATTCGAACATAATGCATAGAGAATGGTACTCTATGCTTCTTCGTGTTGTTTTAGTGAATGGTTACAACACTTAAATGAAGTACTCGGAGAACAAACTCTTCTTAGTAAGATATGATGCTTTATGGAGTTTTCTTGAAAGGTTACCATCCATAAATGGAGTACTCTAATCAGAAACACTTCTCATAGTAGGATAAGATGATTTGTGGGGTTTTCATTAATGGTTACCACTCATAAATGAAGCACTCTGACAAGAAACAGTTCTCATCGAAGCATAAGCTGCTTTGTGGTGTTTTCTTGAATGATTACCACCCATAAATTATGTATTCGGATCTGAAACACTTCTAGTAGTAGGATAAGATGCTTTGTGGGGTTTTCTTTAATGGATTCAACCCATAAACTAAGTACTCCGATCAGAATCACTCATAAATTAAGAATTCAGATAGGAAGCACATAGAGTAGTATTCTATGCTTCTTTGTGGTGTTTTAGTGAATGGTTACAACACTTAAATGAAGTACTCGGAGAACAAACTCTTCTCGTAGTAAGATATGATGCTTTGTGGAGTTTTCTTGAAAGGCTAACTCATAAATGGTGTACCCTAATCAGAAACACTTCTTATAGTAGGATAAGATGATTTGTGATGTTTTCTTTAATGGTTACCGGGTGAAGTACTCGTATAAGAAACACTTCTCTTAGTAGTATGAGATTCTCTGTGTTATTTTCTTGATTGTTTACCTCCCATAAATGTACTCGGACACGAAGCACATAGAGTGGTAATCTATGCTTCTTCGTGGTGTTTTAGTGAAAGGCTACCACCCTTAATTGAAGTATTCGGAGAACAAACACTTCTCGTAGTATGCTACGATGCTTTTGTGGGTTTTCTTGAATCGTTACCACCCATAAAATAAGTAATTCATTCTGAAACACTTATCGTAGTAGGATAAGATGCTTTGTGGTGTTTTTTTAATGGTTACCACCCATAAATGAAGTACTTTGATCAGAAGCACTTCTCATAGAAGCATAAGATGCTTCGCGGTGTTTTATTCAATGGTTACCATCCATAAATGAAGTAATCAGATCTAAAACACTTCTCGCAGCAGGATAAGATACTTTGTGGTGTTTTCTTTAATTGACACCACCCATAAATGAAGTACTCTTATCAGAATTGCTCATAAATTAAGTATTCGAACATAATGCATAGAGAGTGGTACTCTATGCTTCTTCGTGTTGTTTTAGTGAATGATTACAACACTTAAATGAAGTACTCGGAGAACAAACTCTTCTTAGTAAGATATGATGCTTTATGGAGTTTTCTTGAAAGGTTACCATCCATAAATGGAGTACTCTAATCAGAAACACTTCTCATAGTAGGATAAGATGATTTGTGGGGTTTTCATTAATGGTTACCACTCATAAATGAAGCACCCTGACAAGAAACACTTCTCATCGAAGCATAAGCTGCTTTGTGGTGTTTTCTTGAATGATTACCACCCATAAATTATGTATTCGGATCTGAAACACTTCTAGTAGTAGGATAAGATGCTTTGTGGGGTGTTCTTTAATGAATTCAACCCATAAACTAAGTACTCCGAACAGAATCACTCATAAATTAAGAATTCAGACAGGAAGCACATAGAGTGGTATTCTATGCTTCTTTGTGGTGTTTTAGTGAATGGTTACAACACTTAAATGAAGTTCTCGGAGAACAAACTCTTCTCGTAGTAAGATATGATGCTTTGTGGAGTTTTCTTGAAAGGCTAACTCATAAATGGTGTACCCTAATCAGAAACACTATCGTAGTAGGATAAGATGATTTGTGGTGTTTTCTTTAATGGTTACCACCCATAAATGAAGTACTCGTATAAGAAACACTTCTCTTAGTAGTATGAGATTCTCTGTGTTATTTTCTTGATTGTTTACCTCCCATAAATGTACTCGGACACGAAGCACATAGAGTGGTAATCTATGCTTCTTCGTGGTGTTTTAGTGAAAGGTTACCATCCTAAATTGAATTATTCGGAGGACAAACAAATCTCGTTGTACGCTATGATGCATCGTGGGTGTTTTATTGAAACGTTACCACCCATAAACAAATTAATTCGTTCTGAAACACTTCTCGTAGTAGGATAAGATGATTAGTGGTGTTTTCTTTAATGATTTCCATCCATAAATGAAGCATTCTGATGAGAAACACTTCTCGTAGTAGGATAAGCTGCTTTGTGGTGTTTTCTTGAATGATTACCACCCATAAATGAAGTAATCGGATCTGAAACACTACTAGGAGTAGGATAAGATGTTTTGTGGTATTTTCTTTAAAGGATACCACCAATAAATGAACTACTCTGGTCAGGATCACTCATAAATTAAGAATTCAGACATGAAGCACATAGAGTGGTATTCTATGCTTATTCGTGGTGTTTTTGTGAATGGTTACAACACTTAAATGAAATACTCGGAGAACAAACTCTTCTCGTAGTAAGATATGATGCTTTGTTGAGTTTTCTTGAAAGGCTATAACTCATAAATGGTTACCCTGATCAGAAACACTATCGTAGTAGGATAAGATTATTTGTGGTGTTTTCTTTAATGGTTACCACCCATAAATGAAGTACTCATATAAGAAACACTTCTCTTAGTAGTATGAGATTCTTTGTGTTATTTTCTTGATTATTTACAATTCATAAATGTACTCGGACATGAAGCACACATATAGTGGTATTCTATTCTTCTTCGTGGTGTTTTAGATAATGGTTACCACCACTAAAGTAAGTGCTCGAAGAAGAAACACTTCTCGTAGTAGGTTATGAGGCTTTGTAGATTTTTCTTGAAACGTACCACCCATAAATGAAGTAATCCCATCTGAAATACTTCTCGTAAAAGGATAAGATGCTTGGTGGTGTTTTCTTTAGTGGTTACCACCCTTAAATGAAGTGCTCGGACGTTAAACACCTAGAGTGGTAAACAATGATCCTTCGTGGTGTTTTAGTGAAAGGCTACCACCCTTAATTGAAGGATTCGGAGAACAAACACTTCTCGTAGTATGCTACGATGCTATTGTGGGGTTTTCTTGAATCGTTACCACCCATAAAATAAGTAATTCATTCTGAAACACTTATCGTAGTAGGATAAGATGCTTTGTGGTGTTTTTTTAATGGTTACCACCCATAAATGAAGTACTTTGATCAGAAGCACTTCTCATAGAAGCATAAGATGCTTCGCGGTGTTTTATTCAATGGTTACCATCCATAAATGAAGTAATCAGATCTAAAACACTTCTCGCAGCAGGATAAGATACTTTGTGGTGTTTTCTTTAATTGACACCACCCATAAATGAAGTACTCTTATCAGAATTGCTCATAAATTAAGTATTCGAACATAATGCATAGAGAGTGGTACTCTATGCTTCTTCCTGTTGTTTTCGTGAATGGTTACAACACTTAAATGAAGTACTCGGAGAACAAACTCTTCTTAGTAAGATATGATGCTTTATGGAGTTTTCTTGAAAGGTTACCATCCATAAATGGAGTACTCTAATCAGAAACACTTCTCATAGTAGGATAAGATGATTTGTGGGGTTTTCATTAATGGTTACCACTCATAAATGAAGCACTCTGACAAGAAACACTTCTCATCGAAGCATAAGCTGCTTTGTGGTGTTTTCTTGAATGATTACCGCCCATAAATTATGTATTCGGATCTGAAACACTTCTAGTAGTAGGATAAGAGGCTTTGTGGGGTTTTCTTTAATGGATTCAACCCATAAACTAAGTACTCCGATCAGAATCACTCATAAATTAAGAATTCAGACAGGAAGCACATAGAGTGGTATTCTATGCTTCTTTGTGGTGTTTTAGTGAATGGTTACAACACTTAAATGAAGTTCTCGGAGAACAAACTCTTCTCGTAGTAAGATATGATGCTTTGTGGAGTTTTCTTGAAAGGCTAACTCATAAATGGTGTACCCTAATCAGAAACACTTCTTATAGTAGGATAAGATGATTTGTGATATTTTCTTTAATGGTTACCACCCATAAATGAAGTACTCGTATAAGAAACACTTCTCTTTGTAGTATGAGATTCTCTGTGTTATTTTCTTGATTGTTTACCTCCCATAAATGTACTCGGACACGAAGCACATAGAGTGGTAATCTATGCTTCTTCGTGGTGTTTTAGTGAAAGGTTACCATCCTAAATTGAAGTATTCGGAGGACAAACACATCTCGTTGTACGCTATGATGCATCGTGGGTGTTTTATTGAAACGTTACCACCCATAAACAAATTAATTCGTTCTGAAACACTTCTCGTAGTAGGATAAGATGATTAGTGGTGTTTTCTTTAATGATTACCATCCATAAATGAAGCACTCTGATGAGAAACAATTCTCAAAGAAGCATAAGCTGCTTTGTGGTGTTTTCTTGAATGATTACCACCCATAAATGAAGTAATCGGATCTGAAACACTACTAGGAGTAGGAAAACATGCTTTGTGGTATTTTCTTTAAAGGATACCACCAATAAATGAACTACTCTGGTCAGGATCACTCATAAATTAAGAATTCAGACATGAAGCACATAGAGTGGTATTCTATGCTTATTCGTGGTGTTTTTGTGAATGGTTACAACACTTAAATGAAATACTCGGAGAACAAACTCTTCTCGTAGTAAGATATGATGCTTTGTTGAGTTTTCTTGAAAGGCTATAACTCATAAATGGTTACCCTGATCAGAAACACTATCGTAGTAGGATAAGATTATTTGTGGTGTTTTCTTTAATGGTTACCACCCATAAATGAAATACTCATATAAGAAACACTTCTCTTAGTAGTATGAGATTCTTTGTGTTATTTTCTTGATTATTTACAATTCATAAATGTACTCGGACATGAAGCACACATATAGTGGTATTCTATTCTTCTTCGTGGTGTTTTAGATAATGGTTACCACCACTAAAGTAAGTGCTCGAAGAAGAAACACTTCTCGTAGTAGGTTATGAGGCTTTGTAGATTTTTCTTGAAACGTACCACCCGTAAATGAAGTAATCCGATCTGAAATACTTCTGGTAAAAGGATAAGATGCTTGGTGGTGTTTTCTTTAGTGGTTACCACCCTTAAATGAAGTGCTCGGACATTAAACACCTAGAGTGGTAAACAATGATCCTTCGTGGTGTTTTAGTGAAAGGCTACCACCCTTAATTGAAGTATTCGGAGAACAAACACTTCTCGTAGTATGCTACGATGCTTTTGTGGGGTTTTCTTGAATCGTTACCACCCATAAAATAAGTAATTCATTCTGAAACACTTATCGTAGTAGGATAAGATGCTTTGTGGTGTTTTTTTAATGGTTACCACCCATAAATGAAGTACTTTGATCAGAAGCACTTCTCATAGAAGCATAAGATGCTTCGCGGTGTTTTCTTCAATGGTTACCATCCATAAATGAAGTAATCAGATCTAAAACACTTCTCGCAGCAGGATAAGATACTTTGTGGTGTTTTCTTTAATTGACACCACCCATAAATGAAGTACTCTTATCAGAATTGCTCATAAATTAAGTATTCGAACATAATGCATAGAGAATGGTACTCTATGCTTCTTCGTGTTGTTTTAGTGAATGGTTACAACACTTAAATGAAGTACTCGGAGAACAAACTCTTCTTAGTAAGATATGATGCTTTATGGAGTTTTCTTGAAAGGTTACCATCCATAAATGGAGTACTCTAATCAGAAACACTTCTCATAGTAGGATAAGATGATTTGTGGGGTTTTCATTAATGGTTACCACTCATAAATGAAGCACTCTGACAAGAAACACTTCTCATCGAAGCATAAGCTGCTTTGTGGTGTTTTCTTGAATGATTACCACCCATAAATTATGTATTCGGATCTGAAACACTTCTAGTAGTAGGATAAGATGCTTTGTGGGGTTTTCTTTAATGGATTCAACCCATAAACTAAGTACTCCGATCAGAATCACTCATAAATTAAGAATTCAGATAGGAAGCACATAGAGTAGTATTCTATGCTTCTTTGTGGTGTTTTAGTGAATGGTTACAACACTTAAATGAAGTACTCGGAGAACAAACTCTTCTCGTAGTAAGATATGATGCTTTGTGGAGTTTTCTTGAAAGGCTAACTCATAAATGGTGTACCCTAATCAGAAACACTTCTTATAGTAGGATAAGATGATTTGTGATGTTTTCTTTAATGGTTACCGGGTGAAGTACTCGTATAAGAAACACTTCTCTTAGTAGTATGAGATTCTCTGTGTTATTTTCTTGATTGTTTACCTCCCATAAATGTACTCGGACACGAAGCACATAGAGTGGTAATCTATGCTTCTTCGTGGTGTTTTAGTGAAAGGTTACCATCCTAAATTGAAGTATTCGGAGGACAAACACATCTCGTTGTACGCTATGATGCATCGTGGGTGTTTTATTGAAACGTTACCACCCATAAACAAATTAATTCGTTCTGAAACACTTCTCGTAGTAGGATAAGATGATTAGTGGTGTTTTCTTTAATGATTACCATCCATAAATGAAGCACTCTGATGAGAAACAATTCTCAAAGAAGCATAAGCTGCTTAGTGGTGTTTTCTTGAATGATTACCACCCATAAATTATGTATTCGGATCTGAAACACTTCTAGTAGTAGGATAAGATGCTTTGTGGGGTTTTCTTTAATGAATTCAACCCATAAACTAAGTACTCCGATCAGAATCACTCATAAATTAAGAATTCAGACAGGAAGCACATAGAGTGGTATTCTATGCTTCTTTGTGGTGTTTTAGTGAATGGTTACAACACTTAAATGAAGTTCTCGGAGAACAAACTCTTCTCGTAGTAAGATATGATGCTTTGTGGAGTTTTCTTGAAAGGCTAACTCATAAATGGTGTACCCTAATCAGAAACACTTCTTATAGTAGGATAAGATGATTTGTGATATTTTCTTTAATGGTTACCACCCATAAATGAAGTACTCGTATAAGAAACACTTCTCTTAGTAGTATGAGATTCTCTGTGTTATTTTCTTGATTGTTTACCTCCCATAAATGTACTCGGACACGAAGCACATAGAGTGGTAATCTATGCTTCTTCGTGGTGTTTTAGTGAAAGGTTACCATCCTAAATTGAAGTATTCGGAGGACAAACACATCTCGTTGTACGCTATGATGCATCGTGGGTGTTTTATTGAAACGTTACCACCCATAAACAAATTAATTCGTTCTGAAACACTTCTCGTAGTAGGATAAGATGATTAGTGGTGTTTTCTTTAATGATTACCATCCATAAATGAAGCACTCTGATGAGAAACAATTCTCAAAGAAGCATAAGCTGCTTTGTGGTGTTTTCTTGAATGATTACCACCCATAAATGAAGTAATCGGATCTGAAACACTACTAGGAGTAGGAAAACATGCTTTGTGGTATTTTCTTTAAAGGATACCACCAATAAATGAACTACTCTGGTCAGGATCACTCATAAATTAAGAATTCAGACATGAAGCACATAGAGTGGTATTCTATGCTTATTCGTGGTGTTTTTGTGAATGGTTACAACACTTAAATGAAATACTCGGAGAACAAACTCTTCTCGTAGTAAGATATGATGCTTTGTTGAGTTTTCTTGAAAGGCTATAACTCATAAATGGTTACCCTGATCAGAAACACTATCGTAGTAGGATAAGATTATTTGTGGTGTTTTCTTTAATGGTTACCACCCATAAATGAAATACTCATATAAGAAACACTTCTCTTAGTAGTATGAGATTCTTTGTGTTATTTTCTTGATTATTTACAATTCATAAATGTACTCGGACATGAAGCACACATATAGTGGTATTCTATTCTTCTTCGTGGTGTTTTAGATAATGGTTACCACCACTAAAGTAAGTGCTCGAAGAAGAAACACTTCTCGTAGTAGGTTATGAGGATTTGTAGATTTTTCTTGAAACGTACCACCCGTAAATGAAGTAATCCGATCTGAAATACTTCTGGTAAAAGGATAAGATGCTTGGTGGTGTTTTCTTTAGTGGTTACCACCCTTAAATGAAGTGCTCGGACATTAAACACCTAGAGTGGTAAACAATGATCCTTCGTGGTGTTTTAGTGAAAGGCTACCACCCTTAATTGAAGTATTCGGAGAACAAACACTTCTCGTAGTATGCTACGATGCTTTTGTGGGGTTTTCTTGAATCGTTACCACCCATAAAATAAGTAATTCATTCTGAAACACTTATCGTAGTAGGATAAGATGCTTTGTGGTGTTTTTTTAATGGTTACCACCCATAAATGAAGTACTTTGATCAGAAGCACTTCTCATAGAAGCATAAGATGCTTCGCGGTGTTTTCTTCAATGGTTACCATCCATAAATGAAGTAATCAGATCTAAAACACTTCTCGCAGCAGGATAAGATACTTTGTGGTGTTTTCTTTAATTGACACCACCCATAAATGAAGTACTCTTATCAGAATTGCTCATAAATTAAGTATTCGAACATAATGCATAGAGAATGGTACTCTATGCTTCTTCGTGTTGTTTTAGTGAATGGTTACAACACTTAAATGAAGTACTCGGAGAACAAACTCTTCTTAGTAAGATATGATGCTTTATGGAGTTTTCTTGAAAGGTTACCATCCATAAATGGAGTACTCTAATCAGAAACACTTCTCATAGTAGGATAAGATGATTTGTGGGGTTTTCATTAATGGTTACCACTCATAAATGAAGCACTCTGACAAGAAACACTTCTCATCGAAGCATAAGCTGCTTTGTGGTGTTTTCTTGAATGATTACCACCCATAAATTATGTATTCGGATCTGAAACACTTCTAGTAGTAGGATAAGATGCTTTGTGGGGTTTTCTTTAATGGATTCAACCCATAAACTAAGTACTCCGATCAGAATCACTCATAAATTAAGAATTCAGATAGGAAGCACATAGAGTAGTATTCTATGCTTCTTTGTGGTGTTTTAGTGAATGGTTACAACACTTAAATGAAGTACTCGGAGAACAAACTCTTCTCGTAGTAAGATATGATGCTTTGTGGAGTTTTCTTGAAAGGCTAACTCATAAATGGTGTACCCTAATCAGAAACACTTCTTATAGTAGGATAAGATGATTTGTGATGTTTTCTTTAATGGTTACCGGGTGAAGTACTCGTATAAGAAACACTTCTCTTAGTAGTATGAGATTCTCTGTGTTATTTTCTTGATTGTTTACCTCCCATAAATGTACTCGGACACGAAGCACATAGAGTGGTAATCTATGCTTCTTCGTGGTGTTTTAGTGAAAGGTTACCATCCTAAATTGAAGTATTCGGAGGACAAACACATCTCGTTGTACGCTATGATGCATCGTGGGTGTTTTATTGAAACGTTACCACCCATAAACAAATTAATTCGTTCTGAAACACTTCTCGTAGTAGGATAAGATGATTAGTGGTGTTTTCTTTAATGATTACCATCCATAAATGAAGCACTCTGATGAGAAACAATTCTCAAAGAAGCATAAGCTGCTTAGTGGTGTTTTCTTGAATGATTACCACCCATAAATTATGTATTCGGATCTGAAACACTTCTAGTAGTAGGATAAGATGTTTTGTGGGGTTTTCTTTAATGAATTCAACCCATAAACTAAGTACTCCGATCAGAATCACTCATAAATTAAGAATTCAGACAGGAAGCACATAGAGTGGTATTCTATGCTTCTTTGTGGTGTTTTAGTGAATGGTTACAACACTTAAATGAAGTTCTCGGAGAACAAACTCTTCTCGTAGTAAGATATGATGCTTTGTGGAGTTTTCTTGAAAGGCTAACTCATAAATGGTGTACCCTAATCAGAAACACTTCTTATAGTAGGATAAGATGATTTGTGATATTTTCTTTAATGGTTACCACCCATAAATGAAGTACTCGTATAAGAAACACTTCTCTTTGTAGTATGAGATTCTCTGTGTTATTTTCTTGATTGTTTACCTCCCATAAATGTACTCGGACACGAAGCACATAGAGTGGTAATCTATGCTTCTTCGTGGTGTTTTAGTGAAAGGTTACCATCCTAAATTGAAGTATTCGGAGGACAAACACATCTCGTTGTACGCTATGATGCATCGTGGGTGTTTTATTGAAACGTTACCACCCATAAACAAATTAATTCGTTCTGAAACACTTCTCGTAGTAGGATAAGATGATTAGTGGTGTTTTCTTTAATGATTACCATCCATAAATGAAGCACTCTGATGAGAAACAATTCTCAAAGAAGCATAAGCTGCTTTGTGGTGTTTTCTTGAATGATTACCACCCATAAATGAAGTAATCGGATCTGAAACACTACTAGGAGTAGGAAAACATGCTTTGTGGTATTTTCTTTAAAGGATACCACCAATAAATGAACTACTCTGGTCAGGATCACTCATAAATTAAGAATTCAGACATGAAGCACATAGAGTGGTATTCTATGCTTATTCGTGGTGTTTTTGTGAATGGTTACAACACTTAAATGAAATACTCGGAGAACAAACTCTTCTCGTAGTAAGATATGATGCTTTGTTGAGTTTTCTTGAAAGGCTATAACTCATAAATGGTTACCCTGATCAGAAACACTATCGTAGTAGGATAAGATTATTTGTGGTGTTTTCTTTAATGGTTACCACCCATAAATGAAATACTCATATAAGAAACACTTCTCTTAGTAGTATGAGATTCTTTGTGTTATTTTCTTGATTATTTACAATTCATAAATGTACTCGGACATGAAGCACACATATAGTGGTATTCTATTCTTCTTCGTGGTGTTTTAGATAATGGTTACCACCACTAAAGTAAGTGCTCGAAGAAGAAACACTTCTCGTAGTAGGTTATGAGGCTTTGTAGATTTTTCTTGAAACGTACCACCCGTAAATGAAGTAATCCGATCTGAAATACTTCTGGTAAAAGGATAAGATGCTTGGTGGTGTTTTCTTTAGTGGTTACCACCCTTAAATGAAGTGCTCGGACATTAAACACCTAGAGTGGTAAACAATGATCCTTCGTGGTGTTTTAGTGAAAGGCTACCACCCTTAATTGAAGTATTCGGAGAACAAACACTTCTCGTAGTATGCTACGATGCTTTTGTGGGGTTTTCTTGAATCGTTACCACCCATAAAATAAGTAATTCATTCTGAAACACTTATCGTAGTAGGATAAGATGCTTTGTGGTGTTTTTTTAATGGTTACCACCCATAAATGAAGTACTTTGATCAGAAGCACTTCTCATAGAAGCATAAGATGCTTCGCGGTGTTTTCTTCAATGGTTACCATCCATAAATGAAGTAATCAGATCTAAAACACTTCTCGCAGCAGGATAAGATACTTTGTGGTGTTTTCTTTAATTGACACCACCCATAAATGAAGTACTCTTATCAGAATTGCTCATAAATTAAGTATTCGAACATAATGCATAGAGAATGGTACTCTATGCTTCTTCGTATTGTTTTAGTGAATGGTTACAACACTTAAATGAAGTACTCGGAGAACAAACTCTTCTTAGTAAGATATGATGCTTTATGGAGTTTTCTTGAAAGGTTACCATCCATAAATGGAGTACTCTAATCAGAAACACTTCTCATAGTAGGATAAGATGATTTGTGGGGTTTTCATTAATGGTTACCACTCATAAATGAAGCACTCTGACAAGAAACACTTCTCATCGAAGCATAAGCTGCTTTGTGGTGTTTTCTTGAATGATTACCACCCATAAATTATGTATTCGGATCTGAAACACTTCTAGTAGTAGGATAAGATGCTTTGTGGGGTTTTCTTTAATGGATTCAACCCATAAACTAAGTACTCCGATCAGAATCACTCATAAATTAAGAATTCAGATAGGAAGCACATAGAGTAGTATTCTATGCTTCTTTGTGGTGTTTTAGTGAATGGTTACAACACTTAAATGAAGTACTCGGAGAACAAACTCTTCTCGTAGTAAGATATGATGCTTTGTGGAGTTTTCTTGAAAGGCTAACTCATAAATGGTGTACCCTAATCAGAAACACTTCTTATAGTAGGATAAGATGATTTGTGATGTTTTCTTTAATGGTTACCGGGTGAAGTACTCGTATAAGAAACACTTCTCTTAGTAGTATGAGATTCTCTGTGTTATTTTCTTGATTGTTTACCTCCCATAAATGTACTCGGACACGAAGCACATAGAGTGGTAATCTATGCTTCTTCGTGGTGTTTTAGTGAAAGGTTACCATCCTAAATTGAAGTATTCGGAGGACAAACACATCTCGTTGTACGCTATGATGCATCGTGGGTGTTTTATTGAAACGTTACCACCCATAAACAAATTAATTCGTTCTGAAACACTTCTCGTAGTAGGATAAGATGATTAGTGGTGTTTTCTTTAATGATTACCATCCATAAATGAAGCACTCTGATGAGAAACAATTCTCAAAGAAGCATAAGCTGCTTAGTGGTGTTTTCTTGAATGATTACCACCCATAAATTATGTATTCGGATCTGAAACACTTCTAGTAGTAGGATAAGATGCTTTGTGGGGTTTTCTTTAATGAATTCAACCCATAAACTAAGTACTCCGATCAGAATCACTCATAAATTAAGAATTCAGACAGGAAGCACATAGAGTGGTATTCTATGCTTCTTTGTGGTGTTTTAGTGAATGGTTACAACACTTAAATGAAGTTCTCGGAGAACAAACTCTTCTCGTAGTAAGATATGATGCTTTGTGGAGTTTTCTTGAAAGGCTAACTCATAAATGGTGTACCCTAATCAGAAACACTTCTTATAGTAGGATAAGATGATTTGTGATATTTTCTTTAATGGTTACCACCCATAAATGAAGTACTCGTATAAGAAACACTTCTCTTAGTAGTATGAGATTCTCTGTGTTATTTTCTTGATTGTTTACCTCCCATAAATGTACTCGGACACGAAGCACATAGAGTGGTAATCTATGCTTCTTCGTGGTGTTTTAGTGAAAGGTTACCATCCTAAATTGAAGTATTCGGAGGACAAACACATCTCGTTGTACGCTATGATGCATCGTGGGTGTTTTATTGAAACGTTACCACCCATAAACAAATTAATTCGTTCTGAAACACTTCTCGTAGTAGGATAAGATGATTAGTGGTGTTTTCTTTAATGATTACCATCCATAAATGAAGCACTCTGATGAGAAACAATTCTCAAAGAAGCATAAGCTGCTTTGTGGTGTTTTCTTGAATGATTACCACCCATAAATGAAGTAATCGGATCTGAAACACTACTAGGAGTAGGAAAACATGCTTTGTGGTATTTTCTTTAAAGGATACCACCAATAAATGAACTACTCTGGTCAGGATCACTCATAAATTAAGAATTCAGACATGAAGCACATAGAGTGGTATTCTATGCTTATTCGTGGTGTTTTTGTGAATGGTTACAACACTTAAATGAAATACTCGGAGAACAAACTCTTCTCGTAGTAAGATATGATGCTTTGTTGAGTTTTCTTGAAAGGCTATAACTCATAAATGGTTACCCTGATCAGAAACACTATCGTAGTAGGATAAGATTATTTGTGGTGTTTTCTTTAATGGTTACCACCCATAAATGAAATACTCATATAAGAAACACTTCTCTTAGTAGTATGAGATTCTTTGTGTTATTTTCTTGATTATTTACAATTCATAAATGTACTCGGACATGAAGCACACATATAGTGGTATTCTATTCTTCTTCGTGGTGTTTTAGATAATGGTTACCACCACTAAAGTAAGTGCTCGAAGAAGAAACACTTCTCGTAGTAGGTTATGAGGATTTGTAGATTTTTCTTGAAACGTACCACCCGTAAATGAAGTAATCCGATCTGAAATACTTCTGGTAAAAGGATAAGATGCTTGGTGGTGTTTTCTTTAGTGGTTACCACCCTTAAATGAAGTGCTCGGACATTAAACACCTAGAGTGGTAAACAATGATCCTTCGTGGTGTTTTAGTGAAAGGCTACCACCCTTAATTGAAGTATTCGGAGAACAAACACTTCTCGTAGTATGCTACGATGCTTTTGTGGGGTTTTCTTGAATCGTTACCACCCATAAAATAAGTAATTCATTCTGAAACACTTATCGTAGTAGGATAAGATGCTTTGTGGTGTTTTTTTAATGGTTACCACCCATAAATGAAGTACTTTGATCAGAAGCACTTCTCATAGAAGCATAAGATGCTTCGCGGTGTTTTATTCAATGGTTACCATCCATAAATGAAGTAATCAGATCTAAAACACTTCTCGCAGCAGGATAAGATACTTTGTGGTGTTTTCTTTAATTGACACCACCCATAAATGAAGTACTCTTATCAGAATTGCTCATAAATTAAGTATTCGAACATAATGCATAGGGAGTGGTACTCTATGCTTCTTCGTGTTATTTTAGTGAATGATTACAACACTTAAATGAACAAACTCTTCTTAGTAAGATATGATGCTTTATGGAGTTTTCTTGAAAGGTTACCATCCATAAATGGAGTACTCTAATCAGAAACACTTCTCATAGTAGGATAAGATGATTTGTGGGGTTTTCATTAATGGTTACCACTCATAAATGAAGCACCCTGACAAGAAACACTTCTCATCGAAGCATAAGCTGCTTTGTGGTGTTTTCTTGAATGATTACCACCCATAAATTATGTATTCGGATCTGAAACACTTCTAGTAGTAGGATAAGATGTTTTGTGGGGTTTTCTTTAATGAATTCAACCCATAAACTAAGTACTCCGATCAGAATCACTCATAAATTAAGAATTCAGACAGGAAGCACATAGAGTGGTATTCTATGCTTCTTTGTGGTGTTTTAGTGAATGGTTACAACACTTAAATGAAGTTCTCGGAGAACAAACTCTTCTCGTAGTAAGATATGATGCTTTGTGGAGTTTTCTTGAAAGGCTAACTCATAAATGGTGTACCCTAATCAGAAACACTTCTTATAGTAGGATAAGATGATTTGTGATATTTTCTTTAATGGTTACCACCCATAAATGAAGTACTCGTATAAGAAACACTTCTCTTTGTAGTATGAGATTCTCTGTGTTATTTTCTTGATTGTTTACCTCCCATAAATGTACTCGGACACGAAGCACATAGAGTGGTAATCTATGCTTCTTCGTGGTGTTTTAGTGAAAGGTTACCATCCTAAATTGAAGTATTCGGAGGACAAACACATCTCGTTGTACGCTATGATGCATCGTGGGTGTTTTATTGAAACGTTACCACCCATAAACAAATTAATTCGTTCTGAAACACTTCTCGTAGTAGGATAAGATGATTAGTGGTGTTTTCTTTAATGATTACCATCCATAAATGAAGCACTCTGATGAGAAACAATTCTCAAAGAAGCATAAGCTGCTTTGTGGTGTTTTCTTGAATGATTACCACCCATAAATGAAGTAATCGGATCTGAAACACTACTAGGAGTAGGAAAACATGCTTTGTGGTATTTTCTTTAAAGGATACCACCAATAAATGAACTACTCTGGTCAGGATCACTCATAAATTAAGAATTCAGACATGAAGCACATAGAGTGGTATTCTATGCTTATTCGTGGTGTTTTTGTGAATGGTTACAACACTTAAATGAAATACTCGGAGAACAAACTCTTCTCGTAGTAAGATATGATGCTTTGTTGAGTTTTCTTGAAAGGCTATAACTCATAAATGGTTACCCTGATCAGAAACACTATCGTAGTAGGATAAGATTATTTGTGGTGTTTTCTTTAATGGTTACCACCCATAAATGAAATACTCATATAAGAAACACTTCTCTTAGTAGTATGAGATTCTTTGTGTTATTTTCTTGATTATTTACAATTCATAAATGTACTCGGACATGAAGCACACATATAGTGGTATTCTATTCTTCTTCGTGGTGTTTTAGATAATGGTTACCACCACTAAAGTAAGTGCTCGAAGAAGAAACACTTCTCGTAGTAGGTTATGAGGCTTTGTAGATTTTTCTTGAAACGTACCACCCGTAAATGAAGTAATCCGATCTGAAATACTTCTGGTAAAAGGATAAGATGCTTGGTGGTGTTTTCTTTAGTGGTTACCACCCTTAAATGAAGTGCTCGGACATTAAACACCTAGAGTGGTAAACAATGATCCTTCGTGGTGTTTTAGTGAAAGGCTACCACCCTTAATTGAAGTATTCGGAGAACAAACACTTCTCGTAGTATGCTACGATGCTTTTGTGGGGTTTTCTTGAATCGTTACCACCCATAAAATAAGTAATTCATTCTGAAACACTTATCGTAGTAGGATAAGATGCTTTGTGGTGTTTTTTTAATGGTTACCACCCATAAATGAAGTACTTTGATCAGAAGCACTTCTCATAGAAGCATAAGATGCTTCGCGGTGTTTTCTTCAATGGTTACCATCCATAAATGAAGTAATCAGATCTAAAACACTTCTCGCAGCAGGATAAGATACTTTGTGGTGTTTTCTTTAATTGACACCACCCATAAATGAAGTACTCTTATCAGAATTGCTCATAAATTAAGTATTCGAACATAATGCATAGAGAATGGTACTCTATGCTTCTTCGTATTGTTTTAGTGAATGGTTACAACACTTAAATGAAGTACTCGGAGAACAAACTCTTCTTAGTAAGATATGATGCTTTATGGAGTTTTCTTGAAAGGTTACCATCCATAAATGGAGTACTCTAATCAGAAACACTTCTCATAGTAGGATAAGATGATTTGTGGGGTTTTCATTAATGGTTACCACTCATAAATGAAGCACTCTGACAAGAAACACTTCTCATCGAAGCATAAGCTGCTTTGTGGTGTTTTCTTGAATGATTACCACCCATAAATTATGTATTCGGATCTGAAACACTTCTAGTAGTAGGATAAGATGCTTTGTGGGGTTTTCTTTAATGGATTCAACCCATAAACTAAGTACTCCGATCAGAATCACTCATAAATTAAGAATTCAGATAGGAAGCACATAGAGTAGTATTCTATGCTTCTTTGTGGTGTTTTAGTGAATGGTTACAACACTTAAATGAAGTACTCGGAGAACAAACTCTTCTCGTAGTAAGATATGATGCTTTGTGGAGTTTTCTTGAAAGGCTAACTCATAAATGGTGTACCCTAATCAGAAACACTTCTTATAGTAGGATAAGATGATTTGTGATGTTTTCTTTAATGGTTACCGGGTGAAGTACTCGTATAAGAAACACTTCTCTTAGTAGTATGAGATTCTCTGTGTTATTTTCTTGATTGTTTACCTCCCATAAATGTACTCGGACACGAAGCACATAGAGTGGTAATCTATGCTTCTTCGTGGTGTTTTAGTGAAAGGTTACCATCCTAAATTGAAGTATTCGGAGGACAAACACATCTCGTTGTACGCTATGATGCATCGTGGGTGTTTTATTGAAACGTTACCACCCATAAACAAATTAATTCGTTCTGAAACACTTCTCGTAGTAGGATAAGATGATTAGTGGTGTTTTCTTTAATGATTACCATCCATAAATGAAGCACTCTGATGAGAAACAATTCTCAAAGAAGCATAAGCTGCTTAGTGGTGTTTTCTTGAATGATTACCACCCATAAATTATGTATTCGGATCTGAAACACTTCTAGTAGTAGGATAAGACGCTTTGTGGGGTTTTCTTTAATGAATTCAACCCATAAACTAAGTACTCCGATCAGAATCACTCATAAATTAAGAATTCAGACAGGAAGCACATAGAGTGGTATTCTATGCTTCTTTGTGGTGTTTTAGTGAATGGTTACAACACTTAAATGAAGTTCTCGGAGAACAAACTCTTCTCGTAGTAAGATATGATGCTTTGTGGAGTTTTCTTGAAAGGCTAACTCATAAATGGTGTACCCTAATCAGAAACACTTCTTATAGTAGGATAAGATGATTTGTGATATTTTCTTTAATGGTTACCACCCATAAATGAAGTACTCGTATAAGAAACACTTCTCTTAGTAGTATGAGATTCTCTGTGTTATTTTCTTGATTGTTTACCTCCCATAAATGTACTCGGACACGAAGCACATAGAGTGGTAATCTATGCTTCTTCGTGGTGTTTTAGTGAAAGGTTACCATCCTAAATTGAAGTATTCGGAGGACAAACACATCTCGTTGTACGCTATGATGCATCGTGGGTGTTTTATTGAAACGTTACCACCCATAAACAAATTAATTCGTTCTGAAACACTTCTCGTAGTAGGATAAGATGATTAGTGGTGTTTTCTTTAATGATTACCATCCATAAATGAAGCACTCTGATGAGAAACAATTCTCAAAGAAGCATAAGCTGCTTTGTGGTGTTTTCTTGAATGATTACCACCCATAAATGAAGTAATCGGATCTGAAACACTACTAGGAGTAGGAAAACATGCTTTGTGGTATTTTCTTTAAAGGATACCACCAATAAATGAACTACTCTGGTCAGGATCACTCATAAATTAAGAATTCAGACATGAAGCACATAGAGTGGTATTCTATGCTTATTCGTGGTGTTTTTGTGAATGGTTACAACACTTAAATGAAATACTCGGAGAACAAACTCTTCTCGTAGTAAGATATGATGCTTTGTTGAGTTTTCTTGAAAGGCTATAACTCATAAATGGTTACCCTGATCAGAAACACTATCGTAGTAGGATAAGATTATTTGTGGTGTTTTCTTTAATGGTTACCACCCATAAACGAAATACTCATATAAGAAACACTTCTCTTAGTAGTATGAGATTCTTTGTGTTATTTTCTTGATTATTTACAATTCATAAATGTACTCGGACATGAAGCACACATATAGTGGTATTCTATTCTTCTTCGTGGTGTTTTAGATAATGGTTACCACCACTAAAGTAAGTGCTCGAAGAAGAAACACTTCTCGTAGTAGGTTATGAGGCTTTGTAGATTTTTCTTGAAACGTACCACCCGTAAATGAAGTAATCCGATCTGAAATACTTCTGGTAAAAGGATAAGATGCTTGGTGGTGTTTTCTTTAGTGGTTACCACCCTTAAATGAAGTGCTCGGACGTTAAACACCTAGAGTGGTAAACAATGATCCTTCGTGGTGTTTTAGTGAAAGGCTACCACCCTTAATTGAAGGATTCGGAGAACAAACAATTCTCGTAGTATGCTACGATGCTATTGTGGGGTTTTCTTGAATCGTTACCACCCATAAAATAAGTAATTCATTCTGAAACACTTATCGTAGTAGGATAAGATGTTTTGTGGTGTTTTTTTAATGGTTACCACCCATAAATGAAGTACTTTGATCAGAAGCACTTCTCATAGAAGCATAAGATGCTTCGCGGTGTTTTATTCAATGGTTACCATCCATAAATGAAGTAATCAGATCTAAAACACTTCTCGCAGCAGGATAAGATACTTTGTGGTGTTTTCTTTAATTGACACCACCCATAAATGAAGTACTCTTATCAGAATTGCTCATAAATTAAGTATTCGAACATAATGCATAGAGAGTGGTACTCTATGCTTCTTCGTGTTGTTTTAGTGAATGGTTACAACACTTAAATGAAGTACTCGGAGAACAAACTCTTCTTAGTAAGATATGATGCTTTATGGAGTTTTCTTGAAAGGTTACCATCCATAAATGGTGTACTCTAATCAGAAACACTTCTCATAGTAGGATAAGATGATTTGTGGGGTTTTCATTAATGGTTACCACTCATAAATGAAGCACTCTGACAAGAAACACTTCTCATCGAAGCATAAGCTGCTTTGTGGTGTTTTCTTGAATGATTACCACCCATAAATTATGTATCGGATCTGAAACACTTCTAGTAGTAGGATAAGATGCTTTGTGGGGTTTTCTTTAATGGATTCAACCCATAAACTAAGTACTCCGATCAGAATCACTCATAAATTAAGAATTCAGATAGGAAGCACATAGAGTAGTATTCTATGCTTCTTTGTGGTGTTTTAGTGAATGGTTACAACACTTAAATGAAGTACTCGAGGAACAAACTCTTCTCGTAGTAAGATATGATGCTTTGTGGAGTTTTCTTGAAAGGCTAACTCATAAATGGTGTACCCTAATCAGAAACACTTCTTATAGTAGGATAAGATGATTTGTGATATTTTCTTTAATGGTTACCACCCATAAATGAAGTACTCGTATAAGAAACACTTCTCTTTGTAGTATGAGATTCTCTGTGTTATTTTCTTGATTGTTTACCTCCCATAAATGTACTCGGACACGAAGCACATAGAGTGGTAATCTATGCTTCTTCGTGGTGTTTTAGTGAAAGGTTACCATCCTAAATTGAAGTATTCGGAGGACAAACACATCTCGTTGTACGCTATGATGCATCGTGGGTGTTTTATTGAAACGTTACCACCCATAAACAAATTAATTCGTTCTGAAACACTTCTCGTAGTAGGATAAGATGATTAGTGGTGTTTTCTTTAATGATTACCATCCATAAATGAAGCACTCTGATGAGAAACAATTCTCAAAGAAGCATAAGCTGCTTTGTGGTGTTTTCTTGAATGATTACCACCCATAAATGAAGTAATCGGATCTGAAACACTACTAGGAGTAGGAAAACATGCTTTGTGGTATTTTCTTTAAAGGATACCACCAATAAATGAACTACTCTGGTCAGGATCACTCATAAATTAAGAATTCAGACATGAAGCACATAGAGTGGTATTCTATGCTTATTCGTGGTGTTTTTGTGAATGGTTACAACACTTAAATGAAATACTCGGAGAACAAACTCTTCTCGTAGTAAGATATGATGCTTTGTTGAGTTTTCTTGAAAGGCTATAACTCATAAATGGTTACCCTGATCAGAAACACTATCGTAGTAGGATAAGATTATTTGTGGTGTTTTCTTTAATGGTTACCACCCATAAATGAAATACTCATATAAGAAACACTTCTCTTAGTAGTATGAGATTCTTTGTGTTATTTTCTTGATTATTTACAATTCATAAATGTACTCGGACATGAAGCACACATATAGTGGTATTCTATTCTTCTTCGTGGTGTTTTAGATAATGGTTACCACCACTAAAGTAAGTGCTCGAAGAAGAAACACTTCTCGTAGTAGGTTATGAGGCTTTGTAGATTTTTCTTGAAACGTACCACCCGTAAATGAAGTAATCCGATCTGAAATACTTCTGGTAAAAGGATAAGATGCTTGGTGGTGTTTTCTTTAGTGGTTACCACCCTTAAATGAAGTGCTCGGACATTAAACACCTAGAGTGGTAAACAATGATCCTTCGTGGTGTTTTAGTGAAAGGCTACCACCCTTAATTGAAGTATTCGGAGAACAAACACTTCTCGTAGTATGCTACGATGCTTTTGTGGGGTTTTCTTGAATCGTTACCACCCATAAAATAAGTAATTCATTCTGAAACACTTATCGTAGTAGGATAAGATGCTTTGTGGTGTTTTTTTAATGGTTACCACCCATAAATGAAGTACTTTGATCAGAAGCACTTCTCATAGAAGCATAAGATGCTTCGCGGTGTTTTCTTCAATGGTTACCATCCATAAATGAAGTAATCAGATCTAAAACACTTCTCGCAGCAGGATAAGATACTTTGTGGTGTTTTCTTTAATTGACACCACCCATAAATGAAGTACTCTTATCAGAATTGCTCATAAATTAAGTATTCGAACATAATGCATAGAGAATGGTACTCTATGCTTCTTCGTATTGTTTTAGTGAATGGTTACAACACTTAAATGAAGTACTCGGAGAACAAACTCTTCTTAGTAAGATATGATGCTTTATGGAGTTTTCTTGAAAGGTTACCATCCATAAATGGAGTACTCTAATCAGAAACACTTCTCATAGTAGGATAAGATGATTTGTGGGGTTTTCATTAATGGTTACCACTCATAAATGAAGCACTCTGACAAGAAACACTTCTCATCGAAGCATAAGCTGCTTTGTGGTGTTTTCTTGAATGATTACCACCCATAAATTATGTATTCGGATCTGAAACACTTCTAGTAGTAGGATAAGATGCTTTGTGGGGTTTTCTTTAATGGATTCAACCCATAAACTAAGTACTCCGATCAGAATCACTCATAAATTAAGAATTCAGATAGGAAGCACATAGAGTAGTATTCTATGCTTCTTTGTGGTGTTTTAGTGAATGGTTACAACACTTAAATGAAGTACTCGGAGAACAAACTCTTCTCGTAGTAAGATATGATGCTTTGTGGAGTTTTCTTGAAAGGCTAACTCATAAATGGTGTACCCTAATCAGAAACACTTCTTATAGTAGGATAAGATGATTTGTGATGTTTTCTTTAATGGTTACCGGGTGAAGTACTCGTATAAGAAACACTTCTCTTAGTAGTATGAGATTCTCTGTGTTATTTTCTTGATTGTTTACCTCCCATAAATGTACTCGGACACGAAGCACATAGAGTGGTAATCTATGCTTCTTCGTAGTGTTTTAGTGAAAGGTTACCATCCTAAATTGAAGTATTCGGAGGACAAACACATCTCGTTGTACGCTATGATGCATCGTGGGTGTTTTATTGAAACGTTACCACCCATAAACAAATTAATTCGTTCTGAAACACTTCTCGTAGTAGGATAAGATGATTAGTGGTGTTTTCTTTAATGATTACCATCCATAAATGAAGCACTCTGATGAGAAACAATTCTCAAAGAAGCATAAGCTGCTTAGTGGTGTTTTCTTGAATGATTACCACCCATAAATTATGTATTCGGATCTGAAACACTTCTAGTAGTAGGATAAGATGCTTTGTGGGGTTTTCTTTAATGAATTCAACCCATAAACTAAGTACTCCGATCAGAATCACTCATAAATTAAGAATTCAGACAGGAAGCACATAGAGTGGTATTCTATGCTTCTTTGTGGTGTTTTAGTGAATGGTTACAACACTTAAATGAAGTTCTCGGAGAACAAACTCTTCTCGTAGTAAGATATGATGCTTTGTGGAGTTTTCTTGAAAGGCTAACTCATAAATGGTGTACCCTAATCAGAAACACTTCTTATAGTAGGATAAGATGATTTGTGATATTTTCTTTAATGGTTACCACCCATAAATGAAGTACTCGTATAAGAAACACTTCTCTTAGTAGTATGAGATTCTCTGTGTTATTTTCTTGATTGTTTACCTCCCATAAATGTACTCGGACACGAAGCACATAGAGTGGTAATCTATGCTTCTTCGTGGTGTTTTAGTGAAAGGTTACCATCCTAAATTGAAGTATTCGGAGGACAAACACATCTCGTTGTACGCTATGATGCATCGTGGGTGTTTTATTGAAACGTTACCACCCATAAACAAATTAATTCGTTCTGAAACACTTCTCGTAGTAGGATAAGATGATTAGTGGTGTTTTCTTTAATGATTACCATCCATAAATGAAGCACTCTGATGAGAAACAATTCTCAAAGAAGCATAAGCTGCTTTGTGGTGTTTTCTTGAATGATTACCACCCATAAATGAAGTAATCGGATCTGAAACACTACTAGGAGTAGGAAAACATGCTTTGTGGTATTTTCTTTAAAGGATACCACCAATAAATGAACTACTCTGGTCAGGATCACTCATAAATTAAGAATTCAGACATGAAGCACATAGAGTGGTATTCTATGCTTATTCGTGGTGTTTTTGTGAATGGTTACAACACTTAAATGAAATACTCGGAGAACAAACTCTTCTCGTAGTAAGATATGATGCTTTGTTGAGTTTTCTTGAAAGGCTATAACTCATAAATGGTTACCCTGATCAGAAACACTATCGTAGTAGGATAAGATTATTTGTGGTGTTTTCTTTAATGGTTACCACCCATAAACGAAATACTCATATAAGAAACACTTCTCTTAGTAGTATGAGATTCTTTGTGTTATTTTCTTGATTATTTACAATTCATAAATGTACTCGGACATGAAGCACACATATAGTGGTATTCTATTCTTCTTCGTGGTGTTTTAGATAATGGTTACCACCACTAAAGTAAGTGCTCGAAGAAGAAACACTTCTCGTAGTAGGTTATGAGGCTTTGTAGATTTTTCTTGAAACGTACCACCCGTAAATGAAGTAATCCGATCTGAAATACTTCTGGTAAAAGGATAAGATGCTTGGTGGTGTTTTCTTTAGTGGTTACCACCCTTAAATGAAGTGCTCGGACGTTAAACACCTAGAGTGGTAAACAATGATCCTTCGTGGTGTTTTAGTGAAAGGCTACCACCCTTAATTGAAGGATTCGGAGAACAAACAATTCTCGTAGTATGCTACGATGCTATTGTGGGGTTTTCTTGAATCGTTACCACCCATAAAATAAGTAATTCATTCTGAAACACTTATCGTAGTAGGATAAGATGTTTTGTGGTGTTTTTTTAATGGTTACCACCCATAAATGAAGTACTTTGATCAGAAGCACTTCTCATAGAAGCATAAGATGCTTCGCGGTGTTTTATTCAATGGTTACCATCCATAAATGAAGTAATCAGATCTAAAACACTTCTCGCAGCAGGATAAGATACTTTGTGGTGTTTTCTTTAATTGACACCACCCATAAATGAAGTACTCTTATCAGAATTGCTCATAAATTAAGTATTCGAACATAATGCATAGAGAGTGGTACTCTATGCTTCTTCGTGTTGTTTTAGTGAATGGTTACAACACTTAAATGAAGTACTCGGAGAACAAACTCTTCTTAGTAAGATATGATGCTTTATGGAGTTTTCTTGAAAGGTTACCATCCATAAATGGTGTACTCTAATCAGAAACACTTCTCATAGTAGGATAAGATGATTTGTGGGGTTTTCATTAATGGTTACCACTCATAAATGAAGCACTCTGACAAGAAACACTTCTCATCGAAGCATAAGCTGCTTTGTGGTGTTTTCTTGAATGATTACCACCCATAAATTATGTATCGGATCTGAAACACTTCTAGTAGTAGGATAAGATGCTTTGTGGGGTTTTCTTTAATGGATTCAACCCATAAACTAAGTACTCCGATCAGAATCACTCATAAATTAAGAATTCAGATAGGAAGCACATAGAGTAGTATTCTATGCTTCTTTGTGGTGTTTTAGTGAATGGTTACAACACTTAAATGAAGTACTCGAGGAACAAACTCTTCTCGTAGTAAGATATGATGCTTTGTGGAGTTTTCTTGAAAGGCTAACTCATAAATGGTGTACCCTAATCAGAAACACTTCTTATAGTAGGATAAGATGATTTGTGATGTTTTCTTTAATGGTTACCGGGTGAAGTACTCGTATAAGAAACACTTCTCTTAGTAGTATGAGATTCTCTGTGTTATTTTCTTGATTGTTTACCTCCCATAAATGTACTCGGACACGAAGCACATAGAGTGGTAATCTATGCTTCTTCGTGGTGTTTTAGTGAAAGGTTACCATCCTAAATTGAAGTATTCGGAGGACAAACACATCTCGTTGTACGCTATGATGCATCGTGGGTGTTTTATTGAAACGTTACCACCCATAAACAAATTAATTCGTTCTGAAACACTTCTCGTAGTAGGATAAGATGATTAGTGGTGTTTTCTTTAATGATTACCATCCATAAATGAAGCACTCTGATGAGAAACAATTCTCAAAGAAGCATAAGCTGCTTTGTGGTGTTTTCTTGAATGATTACCACCCATAAATGAAGTAATCGGATCTGAAACACTACTAGGAGTAGGAAAACATGCTTTGTGGTATTTTCTTTAAAGGATACCACCAATAAATGAACTACTCTGGTCAGGATCACTCATAAATTAAGAATTCAGACATGAAGCACATAGAGTGGTATTCTATGCTTATTCGTGGTGTTTTTGTGAATGGTTACAACACTTAAATGAAATACTCGGAGAACAAACTCTTCTCGTAGTAAGATATGATGCTTTGTTGAGTTTTCTTGAAAGGCTATAACTCATAAATGGTTACCCTGATCAGAAACACTATCGTAGTAGGATAAGATTATTTGTGGTGTTTTCTTTAATGGTTACCACCCATAAACGAAATACTCATATAAGAAACACTTCTCTTAGTAGTATGAGATTCTTTGTGTTATTTTCTTGATTATTTACAATTCATAAATGTACTCGGACATGAAGCACACATATAGTGGTATTCTATTCTTCTTCGTGGTGTTTTAGATAATGGTTACCACCACTAAAGTAAGTGCTCGAAGAAGAAACACTTCTCGTAGTAGGTTATGAGGATTTGTAGATTTTTCTTGAAACGTACCACCCGTAAATGAAGTAATCCGATCTGAAATACTTCTGGTAAAAGGATAAGATGCTTGGTGGTGTTTTCTTTAGTGGTTACCACCCTTAAATGAAGTGCTCGGACATTAAACACCTAGAGTGGTAAACAATGATCCTTCGTGGTGTTTTAGTGAAAGGCTACCACCCTTAATTGAAGTATTCGGAGAACAAACACTTCTCGTAGTATGCTACGATGCTTTTGTGGGGTTTTCTTGAATCGTTACCACCCATAAAATAAGTAATTCATTCTGAAACACTTATCGTAGTAGGATATGATGCTTTGTGGAGTTTTATTGAAAGGTTATAACACATAATTGGTGTACCCTGATCAGAAACACTATCATAGTAGGATAAGATGATTTGTGGTGTTTTCTGTATTGATTCCCACCCATAAATGAAATACTCATATAAGAAACACTTCTCTTAGTAGTATAAGATTCTTTGTGTTATTTTCTTTATTGTTTACCTCCATAAATGTACTCGGACATGAAGCACACATATAGTAGTATTCTATGCTTCTTCGTGGTGTTTTAGTTAATGGTTACCACCACTTCTCATAGAAGCATAAGATGCTTTGCAGTGTTTGCTTGAATGGTTACCACCCATAAATGAAGTAATCGGATCTGAAAATCTTCTCGTAGCAGGATAACTTGCTTTGTGATATATTTTCTTCAATGGTTACCACCAATAAATGAAACACTCTAATCAAAATTACTCATAAATTAACTGCTCGAGAAGAAACTCTTCTCGTAGTAAAAATGATGTTTTGTGGAGTTGTCTTGAAAGGTTAACACTCATAAATGAATTACTCTGATCAGAAACTCTTCTCGTAGTAGGATAAGATGCTTTGTGGTGTTTTATTGATTGTTTATCGCCTATAAATGATGTACTCGGACATGAAGCACATAGAGTGGTATAAATGATGTACTCGGACATGATGCACATGTATTCTATACTTCTTCGTGGTGTTTTAGTGAATGGTTACCAATATTAAATGTAGTGCTCCAAGAAGAAACACTTCTCGTAGTAGGCTACGAGGCTTTGTGGAGTTTCTTGAAACGTTACCACCCGTAAATGAAGTAATGTGATCTGAAACACTTATCGCAATAGGATAAGATGCTTTGTGCTCTTTTCTTTAATGGTTACCACCGTTAAATGAAGTACTCGAATATGATGGTAATCTATGCTTCTTCGTGGTGTTTTAGTGAAATGTTGGTCCACCTAAAATTAAAGTATTCAGAGGACAAACACATCTCGTAGTATGCTATGATGTTTTGTGGTTTTATTGAAACGTTACCACCCATAAACGAAGTAATTCGTTCTGAAACTCTTCTCGTAGTAAGATATGATGCTTTTTGGACTTTTCTTGAAAGGTTATAACTTATAAATGGAGCACCCTGATCAGAAACACTTCTCGTAGCAGGATAAGATGCTTTGTGGTGTTTTCTTTAATTATTACCACCCATAAATGAAGTACTCTTATCAGAATTATTCATAAATTAAGTACTCGGACATGATATATATAAAGTGGTATTATATGCTTCTTCGTGGTATTTTAGTGAATGGTTACAACACTTAAATGAAGTACTCGGAGATTAGAGTGGATTTCCAAATTTTCTTGGAATTTAAAAGGTTGGCTTCAATGGTTACTTCAATTAAGTACTCACACATGATATATATAAACTTGGAGCTTAGATCTGAAACACTTATATTTCAATTATCTCGAGATTTGTGCCTCAAATTAAAAACTCCCTGCAGTTTATTTTGACGGTCCAATACCGCGCTGCACTCATGATGCCGATAGAAGAATAGGATCCCCTCTCGAGGGATCCATATCTCTCATAATGGATAGTTACTTCAATAGAATGGGCAGCAAAAAAAAATAAAAAGAGTACCTATAGCAGAGCTGTAGCACACTTTAGCGGACAAAATTTTTACTGAGGGGTTGAATTTTTTTTGCTGACCCTTCCGGATCGAAGTGCCTCAGTGGATGCAAATTCGCTCTTCTAAACAAGCAAATCATTCTTCGACTCCTAGACCAATGTATGGGGCAATACCACTCTACACAGTTAATGGTCTGATTGACAAAACAATCAAGGACAGGGGATGCACTACTTGACAACACAAATGTGGTGCACCAAGGCTAAAATCTAGCTAAAGGAAAGTTCTCGGATTAACAACAACTAGACTATGAGTGCTATCCTAATGCTCTCAGGTTTAGGTAGCTGAAGGAGAAGGCTATTTGGCTCTTTACTGTGCTCAATTTGATGCTTGGAAGCTTGTGGGGGTGTTTGATACCCTGCTGGTTCATCTCTGCATCATATATATGTTGGAACCGGGGGGCTTATTTTAAGCAATTCTAGAAATACCGAGGTCTAATTGGCAATTGCAATGAAGTTTTAACAATTCAAGCACAAGCAATTTCTAAACAAAATTAATAATGAAATTAAAGAGAAGAGTTTAGAAAATGCAAACAAAGCAATCCAAGAGACACAAGGATTTTAACGGAGTTTGGATATTGACGATCCTAGTCTCCGGGACTCCCGACCCCCCGACACGGTAACAAGGTCGAGCCGATTCACTAGACAACACAAGTGAATTTATAACTTCGGAATTGGAGCTCTCTTACACACATTGGTGGAGCACCAACCCTAACACGGGGTGTCAAACTCGGTCTCGCTTACACACACCGGTGGAGAACCGAGCCAACGAAAAATAAAGTAACAAAAAATATAATCGAATAGATGATGAGATAATAAACACTCAACACAATCTCTCTGAGAATTTAGAATAATTAGGATCAATGAGATTGAGACTTTGAGCTAAGGTTTGGCTATGTGTTTTAAGCTCAACAATGGTGGAACTAAGGGTTTTGCAATGTAGGATTAGTTGGAGAAGAAGGGGGGTGAAGGGTCTCTTTTATATATAGCTTGAAACACTTGCATTCTTGGCTGAAATTCAATTAAAACGTTATATAACTGTCCAAAACGCTACATAACGTTTTGCCCTAGAATTGGACCGTTGGAGTTGTCAGAATTCGACCGTTATATTGTCCAGATATTTTCCGAAACGTTATATAAGGTTCTAAAATGTTACATAACGTTCTGGCAACTTTAAGGCACATGTTCTGCCAATTTTGTGCCTATTTCAAACGTTACAGAACTGAAAAAAAAATTTCGAAACGTTATATAACTTGCTAAAACGTTATATAACGTTCTAGCTGTTCATTTCAATCTTCAGTCTTGAAATAGTCATAACTTTTGATCCGTAGCTCCGATTTCGGTCATTTTCGAAGCGTTAAAAAGGTCTTGATGAACTCTACACTTGTTCTCAAATTATCACTTGAATTTTCCAAACTTTTCTTCTTTGATTTTTGCATTTAAGTCCCTACAATTAAACTTAATACATAAGAAATGGTTAAATTCAATTTTGTTTTGCAAATCAAACAAACTTAGCAAAGTTTGAGTCAACAAATCTAAGCTTCTTCGTGGCGTTTTAGTGAAAGGTTACCACCCTAAATTGAAGTATTCGGAGGACAAACACATCTCGTAGTATGCTATGATGCTTTGTGGGTGTTTTATTGAAACATTACCACCCATAAACAAAATAATTCGTTCTGAAACACTTCTCATAGTAGGATAAGATGATTTGTGGTGTTTTCTTTAATGATTACTATCCATAAATGAAGTACTTTGATGAGAAACACAAAGAAACATAAGCTGCTTTGTGGTGTTTTCTTGAATGATTACCACCCATAAATGAAGTAATCGGATCTGAAACACTACTAGTAGTAGGATAAGATGCTTTGTGGTATTTTCTTTAAAGGATACCACCAATAAATGTAGTATCGTATCAGAATTACTCATAAATTAAGAATTCAGACATGAAGCACATAGAGTAATTTTCTATGCTTCTTCGTGGTGTTTTAGTGAAAGATTACAACACTTAAATGTAGTACTTGGAGAACAAATTCCTCTCGTAGTAAGATATGATGCTTTGTTGAGTTTTTTTGAATGGTTATCACTCATAAATAAAGTACTCTGATCAGAAAAATTTCTCATAGTAGGATAAGATGATTTGTGGTGTTTTCTTTAATCATTACCACTCGTAAATTGAGTACTCAGATAAAAACACTTCTCTAAGTAGGGTCAGATGCTTTGTGTTATTTTCTCTATTGTTTATCGCCCATAAATGTACTCGGACATGAAGCACATATAGTGGTATTCTATGCTTCTTCGTGGTGTTTTATGTAATGGTTACCACCATTAAATGAAGTACTCGAAGAAGAAACACTTCTTGTAGTAGCCTATAAGACTTTGTAGAGTTTTCTTGAAACGTTACCACCCATAAATGAAGTAATCCGATCTGAAATACTTCTCGTAACATGATAAGATGCTTTATGGTGTTTTCTTTAGTGGTTACCACCCTTAAATGAAGTGCTCGGACATTAAGAACCTAGAGTGGTAATCAATGCTCCTTCGTGGTGTTTTAGCGCAAGGCTACAACCCTTAATTGAAGTATTCAGAGAACAAAGATTTCTCGTAGTATGTTATGATGCTTTTGTGGGGTTTTCTTGAATCGTTACCACCCATAAACGAAGTAATTTGTTCTAAAACACTTATCGTAGTAGGATAAGATGCATTGTGGGGTTTTTTTTAATGGTTATCACCCACAAATGAAGTACTTTGATCAGAATTACTCATAAATTAAGTACTCGAGAAGAAACTCTTCTCGTAGTAAGATATGATGCTTTTTGGAGTTTTTTTGAAATGTTACCACTCATAAATGAATTACTCTGATCATAAACTCATCTCATAGTAGGATAAGATGCTTTGTGGTGTCTTCTCTAATGGTTGCCACCCATAACTGAAGTGGTCTGATAAGAAACACTTATCGTAGTAGTATAAGATGCTTTGTGGTGTTTTCTTGATTGTTTATCGCCTATAAATGATGTACTCAGACATGATGCACATAGAGTGGTATTCTATACTTCTTCGTGGTGTTTTAGTGAATGGTTACCAACATTAAATGAAGTGCTCATGGAAGAAAAACACTTCTCGTAGTAGGCTATAAGGCTTTGTGGAGTTTCTTGAAACGTTATCACCCATAAATGAAGTAATGTGATGTGAAACACTTATCGCAACAGGATAAGATGCTTTGTACTCTTTTCTTTAATGGTTACCACCATTAAATGAAGTACTCGAAAATGAAACACTGAGAGTGGTAATCTATGCTTCTTCGTGGGGTTTTAGTAAATGGTTGGTCCACCCTAAATTGAAGTATTCGGAGGACAAACACATCTCGTAGTATGCTATGATGTTTTGTCGGGTTTATTGAAACGTTACCACCCATAAACGAAGTAATTCGTTCTAAAACACTTCTTGTTGTAGGATACGATGCTTTGTGGTGTTTTCTTTAATGGTTATCACTCATAAATAAAGTACTATAATCAGAGTCACTCATAAATTAAGAATTTAGACTTGAAGCACATATAGTGGTATTCTATGCTTCTTCGTGGTGTTTTAGTGAATGGTTACAACACTTAAATTAAGTACTCGAAGAACAAGCTCTTCTCGTAGTAAGATATGATGCTTTGTGGAGTTTTCTTGAAAGGTTATAACTCATAAATGGAGTAACCTGATCAGAAACACTTTTCATAATAGAATAAGATGGTTTGTAGTGTTTTTTTAATCGTTATCATCCATAAATGGAGTACTCAGATAAGAAACACTTATCTAAGTAGGGTAAGATGCTTTGTATTATTTTCTTGATTGTTTATCGCCATAAATATACTCGGACATGAAGCATATATAGTGATATTCTATGTTTTTTTATGATGTTTTAGATAATAGTTATCATCATTAAATAAAGTACTCGAAGTGTCTCCAATTCTAGACCGCAAGTCCAGTGTCAGTGCAACTTTTCTAAAATTTGTATTCTTTGGATCGGTTACATACTATACTAAATATTCTGGTGATTAAAAACAGAGAATTTTTTTAGGAGCCGGTTACTCTCTATAAATTTGCGATATATATATATGTAGGTTTGTATACAATTTTGTAACATGGAATATCCGATGATATATGTATATTCATAGACAATTTTGTAACCAGTTCCTTGTGTTTACATTTTGCTAATCATTCATATGCTCTATGCTTACAAAAATGCATCGTAAGTCATAACTCGAACTCTTAGGCATGTCTTGTTCGTCGGAGTTTAATAAAAGCCCAAGAAAGCCTATAGGTTTTCTGGGCTAAATGCTTTTTTCATAAAATGGCATTGGATCTCATCAAACGATTTGGTTCGATTGCTCTCATGATCTCATCCGATTCAGCATGCATTTTAACTAGCGGGACAATATTTGGTTCGAGGCGTGGTGAAAACAATTTAAATTATGTTCTTCTTAGTTTGCAATTTCGATTAAAAATTTTCAGTAAAATTTTCATATTAAAATTTTGTAAGATGTCCAATTTCAGTATTTTTAAATTTTTTAAACTATTTTAAATACTTTTAAAGAAATAGACAAAAGAATAATTATTTTTAAATATTAAACAGAATCATCTTTGAAAAAACGTTTAGGAACCACTAAAAAATGAAATTTTGATATCCTACAATTTTTATATAGTAAATATTGTTAATCCTAGAGGGATGAATAGAATTTATTTAAAATTCTATGATTAATTTCGCAATTGAGCTCAATTCGATTTCTAATGGCAATATCAATTATAACAAGTCAAACAATTCAATAACAATCTTCTTAACTAATTAGAGATAAATAAAATTAAATGGATGACTTAAGAGATATCAAACAAAGCGTAGAATGCGTGATACTGATATGTTAACAGGAGTTCGGCTATTGACGAGCCTACTCTCTGACACTTCTGACCCCTTGATGATGTAACAAGATCGAGTTGTTTGCACTAAACAACGAATGTCGTTTACAAGGTTGAACTTGATATTTTTACACACATCGACAGAGAATCAAGCCAAAAATAAACACAAAGGCTAAAGGATAGAGTTGCAAGGTGATCTCCTTAATCTCACAAGGGATTTGACTAATTTAGAGTAATTAAGCTTGAGAATTTTGAGCAAATAAAATATAACTTTTTAATGGAGTTGTGCTGCTGCAAAAAGGTTTTCAAAATAATGAAATTGTTGAAGGATGGAGAAGGAGTCCCTTCCTTACATAACAGGCATAAATTAGGGTAGAAAAACAGAAATTGTTCTGAAACGTTGTAAATGTATATGAACAGTTGCAACGATTGAACTTCGAATTCAAAAATCAAAACAAATTTGGCAATATTTCAATGGTGTTGTGACGGTTGTGAGTTGTTACATAACGATTAACTAAGAGAGTTTAGATGAAAACCTGAATTTCGAAATAATTATTCAAAGGCTTAACCGTTGTAACGATTCACTCTGGAAGGTAATATGAAGGTCTGATTTTCGAGTTCATTTTGCTCTGTGCTCAAGCTTAAAAATTCTAAATTAATTAAATGTACAAGAAATTTTACTAAAGAGTCTTGATGATTGTTCTTGAATTGCTTGCTTGCTCCTATTTTGCATCTCCAATTTTGCGATCAAGTCCTTGAAAAAATTCTCGAACACAAAGTTTGGTAAAATTCAAATTTGTTTTGTAAATCGAAAAATACAAAAAAAAATATTAGTTACAACAATCTCCTCTTTTATCAATTTGCAAAACTTGAAAATTATATGTGCATATTTGGGAATTATATTTCAATGAATATGCACATGTGGTGTTCTCCCACTTTTTGTAAATCGAGCAAAAATGTTAACAAAGTTAGCATAGCTCCTCAATTTATGCACAATTAATAGCAAAACTCCCCCTCAAAGAGACAATACTCTAGCAATATAAAAGAAACAAGGCTCCCCTCAATTTAATAAACATAGGAGTTATATGCACATGTAAACAAAATATAGCATAGGTAACAATGAAAAGAAAATGTGCAATTGAAAAGAAGAATAAATATAAAGGTAAATCCGATAGTAAGTAGGCACGCTCAAACATATGGTGAGTATATAAAGTTAAACAACATGTCTTCCTAATTAAACATTGCTCTAAAAGAACTTAATCAACACAACCAAAGCATAACATAGCAACTAAAATATAACATCAGTCCAAGAAGAAAAGAGAGATGATAAAGAAGCAAAATCTAAGAATACATGTTGCTATCGTCGCCGCTTTCTTCGTCGTCATTGCCACCATCATCTTCACCATCACGTCGGGTAGGATCAGGTGCCGTAGTCGGATCTTTTTCATCCTTCGGCCCTAAACGTGCGATGTAGCGAGACTTGAGCCAAATAATCATCATATAGATAGTTAAATTGGCCTCTAGCCCATTGAGTAAATTCACATTAGAATCCCTCAATACGATCAAATCTTGCATTATGAGATTACTTTGGCCTCTCTGAATATTTGTTAAATGCACAAAACAACTCCAGAAATTCATAGAAATTCACATAAAAGTCAGAAAAATATAAAATAGTATGTAAATTCACGAAAATTTATTCTCTTCGTTTCCAACTGATGTTTTGGTATGCTTTGAGCATCTTAGGTGCCTGTAAATACTGTTTTTCTTCTCCTTTGTTAATAAAAATGAATAATTAAGGTCTTAAAAATCTTGTAAACATGCGAATGATAAAATAAATACTTTTGTAATATATACATGAATAAATAGATAAATATCTACGTATGTCATCTTGATGTCTTGATGAAAATAAAAAATGCACAAGTCCTTATAAACACATCAAACAACTAAATGTGTCAAATAAAATAAATAAGTCCCCTCCCAAAAGAAATCACAAATTTAACTGCCTCATACAAAAATGTCAAACAGACTTTAAACTAGTTAGTAGCATTCAGGCATCTTGTGAAACAAATCAACCCACATGATTTGGTTATACATCCACTATTAATCAAAGGTGTCGAAGTCTGAAATAATATCTCGGGTAAATAATGACAAGGACTTGCATTTGTCAGGACTTTAGAACCCCAAAACCTCATTAATTAAAATCAAAGCCCTAGATGTCTGCGTCCTTCCAAAACCTATGCGCATCTAGGGTGACATGTAACCCATTTTCTCGAGACAAAGGGTAGATTTTTCTGCAAACTATTTTTTCTCGACGGCAAAAAAGGATCTCACAACACTACTTGACAACACAATGTAGCACACCAAAAGGCTAACAAAGCTAGCAAACAAGTGTCCTCGAATAGACGGATCGTTCATGCGTTATGATAATGCATGGCTCTGGAAACGCCTAACTTACTTGCTATTGATGTCTTTGGAATTATCTTGATTTGTACATACATGTTTGAGCATTTGCATCATCAATATGTACCTGTATAAACATGCAACTCACCAAATCTCAATTGTGCAATGTTAGTACTGATTTGTTTTGTAAATTGTCAAACAAGAGATGAGTTTAATCCAACAAACTTTCCCTTTTGGCAATTTGCAAAATCATATGTGTGTGCATATAATATAATGCATATCATTACATTTCTTCCTCTTTTTGCAAAGTATGGCAAAATGCTCAATTCAAATACTCTCTGTGAATTTTAGCTTGTATTTATAATCAAGTCAAGATATAAATTGCTCCCCATTAATCATATAATTTTATAATTTTAGCACAAGTTTCATTTCAATTTAATTTTGCAATGTCAAGAAATACAAACAAGAGGCAACTATCAAGTTAATTTGTAATTTCTATCATTCCTAATTTAAATCTCAACTAAATGTGTTTATTCATATCAAAAGGCTTTGTAAAGATATCCTCAATTTGATTTTTAGTGTTAATGTACACAAATTCTATAAATTGTTGCCTAATGTCTATGTGCTTAGTTCTTGTATGGACAATTAGATTTTTGGACATCATAATAGTATGTTATCACACTTTATGGGTACCTTGATAAAATGCAAGTCATAGTCCATAAGAGTTTGAACCATCCACAAAATTTGGGTACAACAACTACCCGCGGCTATATATTATGCTTTGGCTGTAGAGAGAGCAACCGATGATTGCTTTTTACTTGACCAAGATACTAAGGACTCACCTAAGAATTGACATGTCCACTCGTACTTTTCCTATCTATACGATCACCGACAAAGTTCGCATCGGTATATCCAATTAGATCTAACTTAGTGGTTCGTCCATACCAAATACCAAGATTAATTGTATCTTTAACATGGCACAAGATTCTCTTGACGATTATCATGTGGGATTCCTTTGGACAAGCTTGAAACCTTGCGCATCGACATACGACAAACATAATATCCAGCCGACTTGCGGTAAGATAGAGAAGACTTCCAATTATGGCTCTATATTGTGAGATGTCAACAGGTTTCCCACTTTCATCAACTCCAAGGCGTGTATTGGTTTCCATAGGTATTTTGTTGATTTGCTTTTTTCTTACACTCTGAAATGCTTGATGAGCTCCTTGGCGTATTTTGATTGATTTATGAAAATCTCTTCATCATTTTTCTTGATTTGTAGTCCAAGAAAAAGTTAAGCTCTCTCATCACAGACATTTCAAATTCCTTATTCATGAGCTTAGAAAAAATTCTCCGCAAGCAAAGCATTAGTAGATCCAAAAATAATATCATCCACATAAATTTGCACTAAGAGAATATCATTTTTATCTTTTTTTGTGAAAAGAGTTGTATCTTTGAAACCTCTTTTAAAACTAATATCAATAAAAAAATATACTCAACCTTTCATACCAAGCTATAAGAGCTTATTTTAGACCATACAAGACTTTATGTAGTCTATAGACATGGTTAGTGAGACAGGGGTGTTCAAAACCTTTTGGTTGGAAAACATAAACTTTCTCATTAATAAATCCATTCAAAAATACACTTTTAACGTTCATTTGATATAACACAAATTTCATATGAGAAATAAGCAAGAAGCATTCTTATGAACTCTAAACATGCTACATGTGCAAATATTTCATCATAATCAATCCCCTTTTGTTGAGAATACTCTTTTGCAACAAGATGTGCCTTGTTTCTAACAATATTACCAAACTCATCCTTTTTGTTTCTATAAACCCATTTTGTGCCAATGATGGACTGGTTTGAAGGTTTTGGTACTAAGGTTCATACTTTGTTTCTTTCAAATTGGATAAGCTCTTGCATAGCAAGAATCCAATTGAGATCTTGATTGGCCTTTTGAAAGTGTGTGGGTTCAAGTTGTGACACAAAAGCACAATGAGATACATACGATTTGACCTAGAGCGAGTTTTGAAATCAATTCTTGGGTCACCTATAACATTGTCTAGAGAGTGAGAATTAACCTCCCTAAGAACTTCGGGTGCTTGATATTTCAGTTGATTTGGTGAGGTGTTTTTCCTTTAAATCTCCTCATTTAGTATGTTTCCTTCTTCATCATTGTCTTTCAACTCTCTTAAAGATTCTCATTCAATGCATTCGACTCCTCCTCAACTCTTTCACCATGTGATTCTTCAACATCTTTTTCATTGAGTATAACTCTTTCTTGCGTCAATTCCTCATTTGTTGCACCTTCTTGTGTAGAATTTTCATCGTCTTGTGGATCAATTGTACCTACAACATCCTTATTCTTTTTGGCCATGTTAGTACATTCATCAAACTTGACATGTATAGACTCAACAACAGTTTTTGAATGAGGTAAATACACTTTATAAGATCTACTTGTAGATGAATAGCCTACAAAGATTCCTTCTAAAAATCTTGAATCAAACTTACCCAAACTCAAAGATTGGTCAAGTACAAAATATTTTGATCCAAATATCCTAAAATAAGAAATGTTAGGCTTATATCATTTCCAAATTTCATATGGAGTCTTTTTGGTCAAAGGTCTAACATATATTCGGTTAATGATTTTACATGCGACATTGACCGCTTTGGCCCAAAGGAATTTTGGTGTCATGTACTCATTTAGCACTGATCTAGCAAGCTCTTGCAAGTTTCGATTTTTGCGCTCAACTACTTCATTTTGTTGAGGTGTTCTTGTGCAGAGAACTCATGCTTATAACCATTTCTAGAGAAAATTTCATACAACCTTGAATTTTCAAACTCACCACCATGATCACTACGAATAGAGATTATCTTTACCTCTCTTTGGTTCCCAACTTGTGAACAAAAGTCAATAAAGTATTCACAAACCTCTTCTTTGTATCTCAAGAAGTTAACCTATGTATACCTACTAAAGTCATCAACAATTACAAATACATATCTTTTCTTGGCTAGACTAGGTATGTTAATCGGTCCAAACAAGTCCATGTTAATAAGTTCCAAAGGTCTTTTGGTTGAGATCCGGTCTTTAGACTTAAAACTAGTCTTGGTTAGTTTACCTTTTACACAAGAATCACACATGCTATCAACATTTATCCTAGAGATTGGTAGACCACTAACTATCTCAAGATTGACTAGTTTATTGATAAAGTTAAATGAGGTATGGCCTAACCTTCGGTGCCATAACCATGAATCAAAATTGGTTGCATTTAGACAAAGTTCACTGGTGTTGAAATGATTGATGTGAAGATAATAAACATTCTTGGTTCTTTTATCGATATAGACTAACTCATTGATATGGTTATGGTATAATGAGCATTCTTGAGATTCTTAAAAAGTTGAAATTTAAACCATCAACTAGATATACATCATCAATGGTCACATGGACATTACCAATTGAACCAATTTCAATGATCTTACTCTCACATTTGCTACTTTCAAAGATGACTTGACCTCCATCAAAAGGCTTAAGATTCTTAAAAATAAATTTGTTGTCCGTCATGCGATGTGAGCAACTACTATCTATAATTTAAGAATATTCCTTATATGATGAGGTCAAACATACCTATGTGTTTTTGAAAAAGATATGTAATTATTAATTTGAAAATCCTTTTTAGGGTAATACATATTGAGACAGTAAAGATTAATCAAGTTTAATTAAGAGATTTAGGAACCTAAACATAAAGTTCTTTATGTTTGTTTCTTTTGAAATGACATTCAAAGGCCATATGGCCATGATGGTTACAATGGTTACAAACAAGACTTGAATTGTTTGATATCCACGATATTTTTATTGCGCAAAAATGGGTAGCCTTATTTTTGTATTCAAAACAAGCTTTCTTATGGTAATGTCTTTTAATTTCATTCCTAGGTTTCTTGTAATAAAGCTCTCTAGAGGTGTTGACCTTAGGCTTATTGCTATAAAACTCATGAATAGGCATAGGCTTTTTTATTGGTTGGACCCTCTTGACCAATGTATTAGTACCCAAGTTAGCATTGTTTCTATATTTGGAGAATTTATCGGATAAGAATCTTTTTGTTAGAAATTGAGACTTGGGGGAAAGACCAAGGTCAAATATTAAGGCGGAAGCGTTTTCAACAACAATTACAATTCAAGCTTTTAGACCTTAATCACCTAGCTAAAATTTCAGAAGTTCTAAGAGCCATCGAGCAATTCGAAAATAACCAAATGCAAGAATAATAAAGAGAGATAGTAAAGAGCAAGATCAATCAAGAGAACACAAGAACACACGATATAGCATGGTTCGGCCTACAAACAAACTAGGCCTACATCCACGAGACTTCCGGAACCAAAACTTCCTTCCGGAGCCGATTCCACTAAACAATAAGTGTTCTTTACAATTGCGAAACCAATCTTTGGTTTCTTCTTAGTAAGCAAACCAATCTTTGATTCCTAGACCTATGCAAGGGGCTACACCACTCTACACGATAAACAGTCTGATTAACTACACAATCAAGGACATGAATGCACTACTTGATAACACAAACATATTGCACCAAAGGCTAGAAACTAGCAAAGAAAAAAGTGTTCTCGGATTGACAATTAGACAATAGAAGCTATCCTAAGTCTCTTAGGTTTAGGCATATGCAGGAGAAGGCTCTGTTGCTCTTTCTGGTGCTCAATTTTTTGCTTGAAAGCTTGTGGAGGATTTCAGATGTTTTCCATGTTTGTATCCCCAATGTATATATAGGCTGAGCACTTTTTGGAGTCTTGGAGTCTTGAAAATGGGCTGAAGCATTACAGATCTTTGTGACGCATTACATAATCCATTACAACGGGTTGCCACCTTTCCAGAATTGCCCTTTTGTTCTTCTCTGACCGACTTCTGGGCCACCTTGAGCAGGAACCCGTTACAACGGGTTGGTAACCCGTTATAAGGGGTGGTCAAGGCGTTATAATGCCTCTCTGATGCATTACAGTAACACAGGGCTCTAGAAATCTATTCTCTGCTCAACTCTTTTCCTTCTAATCTGTTGTGACGGATTGGGCACCCGTTATGACGGGTTGTACACCCGTTGTGACGGGTTTGGGAAACATTACAACAACGCTTGGCTTTTTGAATACCATCTAAGCTTGCTCTTGATGTCTTGAGCATGTCTTGACTTGTGTGAAGCATGTTTGAGCCTTTGCAGCATTATGTTGTACATGTTTTAACCTGCATCTCAAAAAAACTCAATTGTGCAAGGTCAGTTTAGTCCAACAAACCCATCTTTTTTTGGCAATTTGCAAAACCATATGTGATGTGCATAACATATGATGCACATCATAACATTTCTCCTCCTTTTTGCAAAGTATGGCAAAAGACTCAAATACATAAGCTCCCTCTGAGTTTTAGCACACATTTATAAGCAAGTCAAGTTTTAAATTTACTCCCCCTTAATGATATAAGATTTACAAATAAAGCACATATTATCATTTTCAATTAGGATTTTCAACTTCAAGAATAAGAAAGCAATTATCAGGAGACATATCAAGTTAATTTGGAATTTCAAGCATTCCTAGCTTGAATCTCAATTCAATATGTTGATCAATGATCAAGAGATAACATATGATAAAAGCAATTATTTCATTAATAAAGACAATGCATATAAGACATGATAATTGATCTTCCTACTAGACATTGCTCTAAACAACAAACTACATTAAAAAAAAATTTGAAGCATAGCAAATTTTATCCTAATTTTTGTTTTCTTTACTACTCTCTTCTTCAACTTCTTCTTTCCCAAATGTTTGAGAATTCCAATGTGTTGGAATTGTGGAATTGACTTCATCCTTGTCATCAAACATTGCGATCATGGACATGTGATATATTTGTTGGGAGAGGTGTTGAATGCCTTCCATGATGATTGGCAAGGAGTTGGAATCAAGTTTTGGGTTTGTTCTTTTAACTTGAGAATCAGGTTTATATCCAAGACTGGAATCAATTTCAGATTTCTCTTCTTGTTCATGTTGTACTTCTGTCTGATAAATCTCGGACTCCTTCTTGGTCACTAGTTTAGTAGTCTTTGATAAGTTTGGTGGAGCCATTAGGAGAATAAAGGCAAGAATTGCTGAAAGTGCCATTTTGATTTTGAAAGATGAAGCTTTGGTAATTATAGGCTCTTGTTGAGTAAGGATTTCTCAGGAGATTAATGGAAGAAAGAAGAGATTTATTTTTAATTGTAAGATGAAGAATGTAGAAGAGAAGGGGTTTATATAGCCTTCAGAAGCCAACCGTTATAGGAACCCGTTACAATAGGTTTCCCATCCGTTACAACAGGTTCCCAGTCATTGTAATAGATATCCTTCCCTCTTTGTAACGCAAGCTGCATTTATACCACCAATGGCTAGTTTTAAGTTCTCCAACGGCTAGTTTTTTTTTATCCTCTAACCCGTTATAACGGGTTCCTAGCTATTATAACGGCTCCCTGACCCGTTGTAACAGATCTCATAACGCATGCATTCATTTTGCAATTAATTGAGTTTTAATTTGCTACTATGCTTCAAATTTGGTCTTTGATATTAATAGGGCTCAGTTCAGCTGCCATATGATGTATACTCATGCAAATGTTCAGAATGAGTTGTGATTTGGATAAAAAAGATCAATTAAGGTTCACAAAACATATAATTCAATCAAAAGAGATATTGAATTATACATTTTTCTACATGACTCTCCTTCAACATAATATACAAAATGAGAAGCAAATGGAGGAGTTTAGTGACTCTTTAGACAAACAATTTGGTACCACTTGTGCTTGGAAGAGCAAGTGATTCCACAAACTTTTCTTTTCTAAAACGATAAAAACGTCAAACTTCAAACAAAAGATTGTCTTAGAGTTAATATTTCTATGATCATAGTTGTTATTGTTAATTGGTCTCCAATAGCTCATCACTAATCTATATTTATCATGAAAATTCCTTATATTTCTTGGATGAGATGTTGATTGATTAAGTCCATTATATCTCTTTCTTTGAAAATTACTACTAAAATTTTTATGATCATTCATTGCATTTCTAGGGTTATGTCTTGGTTGAAAAGCATCATCATACCTTTTCTTTGAAAATTATTACCAAGTTTCTTGTTCTTGTATAGCTCATGGAATCTATCATACTTATCCTTAACATAAAGCTTTGGTGGTTGAGCTCTATGTTGATTAATAATCCTATAATCATTTCTAACTCTAGGTTTGTTTACCACCTCTCTAGAATTAGTTTTGGTGAACTTGGTTTTCTTATTGTATCTTTTGTTATACTTATAGGCATGGTTTTTAGCTCGAATAGGTTTGTCATTTGGCTTAAGTTGCTTTTCAATTTTAGAAGGTTGTTCATTTACAAATTCAAGACCGGTCTTATCATGTGGACCATGACCAATATATATCTTATCATAGTCAATTTTAGTATCATGATTTGAAAATTTAACAAACTTAACAAATTTAGAAGCTCAAGAGTGTGCTTTTTTAATTCCTTTTCTTTTTCTAAATTGACTTTGGTTTCAATGCCATTAACCCTAATTTGTAGCAATTCAATCCTAGATTTAAGATCATTAATCATAGCATCTTTAACATCCGTAGACTTTTTGAACTCATCAAGTAACTTTTTAACCTTAGTCACATTAAACGACTCGTTTTTTTTATCCAAATCACAAGACTCATCATCACATGATACTTAGAGAGGTCAAATACTACCATATTAGCTTGGCTAGGGGCCTTCAATCCTTGAGCACTTGTAGTCTTAGCCTTTGATTGAGTCGTCTTCTCTTGTGCTTGAGCATCCATTCTTCTGAGACTTAAAGGCTTCTTGATTTGCTTTGCATCATCCAACTTGGCAAGTGTCGAAGGCTTTTCCACTTTGTTGGAAGTAACTATCCTTGGAAATTCACCTCTCATTAATGCTTCTTATTGCTCTCTTGCATAGTCGTCCTTAGCTTGAGCCATTTGTTTCAAGATGTGAATCTTCTCCGGATCGGTCATCCCTTGTTCCTTTATGATCTCATGGGCTATCTCCAAGCATGGCCTTGCTTTCTTTCCGATGAGGGCTAGCTTGTTTTCAACTTCTCCTCCCCCGAGGTTAACTTCCTCTTCCTCATCTTCACTTTCTTCGGATTCGCTTATCCAAGTTGCTTCCATAGCTTTCTTGTTAGTTATCTTAAAACGTCATTCTTGTGGTCTTCTCCTTTGAGGAAAGATGACATAGCAATTTTGAAATGCTATGTCCCTCCTTGTTGCATGATAAGCATACTACATTCTTGCCTTGAACTAATATCTCATCATTTACTTTCCTTTCGAATTCTATTCATCATTTCACTAGTTTGGTGAGAAGATTTTTGTCCTTGGAGAGTACTTGGTAGAGGTTTTGGCAGACCACTTCGCTTGCTTCGAATTTGTAAGGTGGATTGTATGAAGATTGTGCGTGCAAGGCCAATGATTTGATTGAGGTTGTCCACTTTACTTTCTTGTGATTCTCCTCATGTAAGCAAAGTTGTGCATACGCCTCTTTGGATTGATAGATGAATCCTTTGGCTTGTAAAGCTTCGATAGAGCTCACGACGCCGTCCCAACCGGGCTTCTTGGACACCATCCTTAAGAGTTTTCCTACAAAATCTTAATTATAAATGTTATATCCTACTTCAACAAATTCATTTCTTAGAGATACGAGTCTATGATAAAGACTTTCAAAGGACTAGTTTTCTTCAAACTTCATATTCTCTAATTTTGTTGCTAATCCAACCTTACAGGTCTTTTTCATGTGTTCATTTCCCTCATATCTAAGTACTAAAGCATTCCATATTTCTTTGTCATTTGAGGAGTGAGTGAGAGATAAGACAATAGACTCGTGAATTGATCTAAGTATGGTGTTCATGGCATTGTCATTTGTATATTTGAGATCTTTGGACTCTTTGGTTAGGGTTACACCATCAATTTCATATTTGGGTGTGCAACCATCCCCTACAATTTTCAAAAGCTCAAGTAGACTAAGGTAGTTTACCATACACCTTTTCGAAAAGGAAAAATTCTTACAACATACACCAAAAACTGGAGGTTCTTTC